>JPJW01001101.1:0-12347 GCA_000750755.1 Pseudogymnoascus sp. VKM F-4513 (FW-928)
CCCCCCGCCCCTATCCATGCTATGAACCAGCCATCGTAGTTCAGAAAAATAAAAAGAAGACAAAGCCCGAATAACCGCAATGCAAACCCCCAGTCCCCTTTGCAACCCCGCCGCCGCCGCCACGGGCGTTCGCAGATATAAGGCTTCTCCGTATGTATAATGTGTGCAATGCACAGCAATGCAATGCAATGCCCCCCCGCGAGCCAGCACTCCCAAATGCAAGCTAATGATAAGGTATCCTTTCGTTGTAGTTCCCTTTCCCCAAAATAATAAAACTCCCGGCTTTCCCCTGTCTCAGCTCGGCCTTGTGTGGCGGAGGGAGGGTGGGAGCCGTGGGCGGCAAAAAGGTGGGAGGAACAAACGCCCCCGTCGCCATCCGTTCGTTTCGCATTAATGAAGCATGGTGTCCTCAAGAGAGAACGGCGTGCTACGCCATCATCGACAATTCATCGTCGTCGTCATCACCCTCCAGGCTCTCAATCGCACTCTTGACTTGCTGGCTTGCCTGGATATGTTGTTAGTGATGCGTCTGGAGACACCCGGAGACAAATTAAAACATACCTTTGGATCCAAGTTCAGCGCAATGGTGAAGTGTCTCACAGCGAGTCCCTTCTCCCTCATCCCCTTGTACAGTCGGCCAAGTAAGAAGTGAACCATCGCCTCGTCCGGCGCCATATCCTTGAGAACCATCAGCTCCTGGAGTGCGATTTGCATCTCTCCAATAGCCATCAGTGCACGGGCCTTTTTGAATCTCATGAGAGTGTTCCTGGGCGCCAACTCCGTTGCCTTTGTGAAGAAACCAAGAGCTCGTCTTGGCTCCTTTTGTTTCTCCAGAACTGTGCCGATGCAGCCGATCAGCACAGCATTGGTGGGGTTGATGATAGATGCGGCGGTATAGTGGGTGAAGGCCTTCTCGTAGCTTCCAAGCTTCTCATAAACACGGCCGACACCGTAGTAGGCATTATAGTGGCGCTTGTCAGCTGCCATGCCATGTCTGTAAGCTGCCAGTGCCTTGTCGTACTCCTCGTTGGCGACATGCTCGTGCCCTTGAAGGGTGAAAGCGTAGGCAAACTTGGGATTCAATTGTGTTGCGCGCTTGAAGCACCGCAAAGCTTGTTCGTGCTCTCGTGCCAGAGACCAGGCATTGCCCAAAGCGCACCACGCAAACGGTGAGTGCCAGTCGGCGTCGATCAACTCGTGTGCGAGGAACGACAGGTCTGTCTCTTTCTTGAGATGCCACAGAATGGTTGAGTAGACCTCCATATCCTCAAACCTCGTGGGTGCCATTGTCCGTATCTTCTTGTAGTACGTTTCGGCATCGGCATAAGCAGCCTGCTCGTAATGGGCCTTCCCCATTTGCGTCAAGACCCAAGGCGTGTCCTGTTGAGCGCGAGGCAGAGAGCTGTATACTTGCAATGCTTCCTGGCACTCATATCGTGATAGAGAAAAGTATCCTGTGCCCAGTTTTCTGAATAGCTCGAGTAGCCATCTCAACGCTTCTTCTTGCCTTGCTGCTTCGTTTTCTGACGATTTCTCGGTGGCAGCAGGTGCACTATTGGCATGGTGTGTTCGCCGAGGAGGGTACTCTTTTTGGTCAATATCCATTTCTTCCATTGGCTTCCTGTTCCCACTGACGACACGACCAACCGTGGATGCACTCGATCCGGGCCGCATCATCCTTGATATTGGCGGCCTCGCTTTTTTCAACTCCCGAGGCTGGTTTCCGGTTCCAGTGGATGTAGAGGCTGTGGACTTACTGGTGACGGGCCTTATTTGATTGAAAAGCCTAACACTTCTTCGTTGTGGCGCACCTGGATCTTCTGGCTGCGTCTGCCGTGGCTGAACAACTTGGCCAGAGACAGTTCGTTTCCTTTCAGGGACTAATAATGGTAGGCCAGGAGGCCGTAACGAACTCGGTAGCGATCCTTCCAAGGGAGGCTCTCTTTGCGTATCAACTTTCTGTGATCTTTTGACTGGGACCCCACCACGGTTCATCTTTGGCGGTGCCTCCATGCCGTAATCACCGACCTGCTGGCGACTCCTCCGTACTGGGGCTTGCGGAGGCTCAACGGGAAACGCAGAGACAACACCGGGCTCTCTTCCCATCGGTACAACGCTCACGTCCATTTGCGACGTGGGTCCAGTCGGTGTTTCCATCGTATCTGGCCCGAGTCCCCCTCCAGTGGCTGTGGGTAAATGGGAGATGTTCATACTGCTCTCATTGACCTTCTGTGACAAGCCAAATAAGCCACCTCCGTAACTCCGAGGTTGCACAGTATTAAAAGGATCTGCAATGTCTGTTGCTATTGGCGCCGACCGCGCTGAAGGCTTGGTCTGCGTCGAGTCGCTGAACAGCCCGCCACTGAGTCCTTGACTGACACTTGCTTGCGACGACACCAGGTTCTCCGGTTGCTGTGCGCCGCTGCGGATCAGAGCTTCCATCTCTGGGCTCATTTTGAAAATATTGGGTACCAGAACAGTCGATCCCATGTCGCAAAGTATTGTGAATGCATCCCACATAAACGGGTTCTGTTTGAGGGCCTCTTCCAGGTAATTAATAGCCTTCTTCTTGTCGCCATATCCGTGGTATAATTTGCCCAGAAGGCAGTTCACAGCCGCTGCGTCAGGTAACGGGTTCCGTGAATATTGATTATGTTTTCCGAAGCTATTCCTCCCGCCCCATAGCCCTCGGCTCTTTTCCAGGGCTACGATGCCATCTTTGTAACGTTCCAGCGACAGCGAAGACTGCGCGAAAACATATGCACACCCCAGGTGAGTTCCTCTCGAGCCACCAGCTTTGCTATACTCGTACGCAGACTTGGTGTCGCCCAGGCGGAAATGACATAATGACAGGAGATATTGCGATTCGGAAGATCTATGGTCGAACGCAACCAGTCGTTCGGCGAGGAACAGGGCGTTCTTGAGGAGGTTGTTATCGATGTGGTAGTGTATTAGTTGCCTGAGCTGGTTCGTGACGCAGGTATTCGAAGGCGCCATGCCGGCGCTGTGCTAGAAGCTCAGGATAGTATCTAAGTGTCTCTTCTATGTGGCCATGGGAGTCGTCAAGTAAGAATACTTGGAGGGTCGTGGAGTTGGTGGGCGGTGGTTCGAGGGACCTCGAAGTCCCAGCACAAAACTACCGTAGTGAAACGTAGCTGCGCCTGAACTACCGTTCCGCCAAAGACGTAATCGATCGGGTTCGGAAGGGGTTTCGTTAGCTTGTAGTGTTGAAGAGTGAGGAGGGTGGCATCGGTGACATCGACGGGTTTGTTTGGCGACGGACGGTACCTGAGAGGCAATAACGAACGAAGAACGAGTGGTGCCGGACAAGTGGTACGACGACGGGACGCAACACTATTTCAGTGGCTTTTTCGGGATATTATATTCAGCAAGAGTAGTGGCTATTATCGGAGCACACTCGAGGACGATTGTAATCCACACTTTGAGGAGGACGGCGGCTTCTTCTCAGGTGTGTCGCGGTGTTGTTGTGCACCTGCTTTCGGCGCTTACCATTCGTTGGCTGCTTGCGGTCCCAGCAACGGGCGGTGTGATTATGTAAGCCGAATCCTTGACAGCTTGGACAATTCGGGGTGCGGCATGCCAAGGAATATCTTACGGGTTAGCCGCGCGCTCTTGATCTAGCCTCACTGGAAAAGGATTTACAGTTGTTGCCGTACGACAGCAATATCAAAATATTCGGAAGCTTTGAAATTGTGTGCGCGGAAGATAATATTGGTCTGGCGCAATATATATTTCCACCTTAATTATTAATACTACGCCATATACATCAAAACCGCGGGAATATTCACTCCTATCCGCCATTTACGCCCCTAGCCGCACACACGGCCGCGCCACAACAGACAAACTCGCCGTTCACCGCATTCAAGACAATGGCTGGCAAAGCGCGTAAAGATCTCGCCAAGGCGAACGTGGCGGCACTTTCATCCCTCCACATCGGTAGTCTCGCTTTCAATGGCGCCTTCATCGTCTTCAGCCTAGTCTTCCGCTCCCGCTCACTCGTCACCTACTTTGTGCTGTCCATCCCGGCCTTTGCGTGCCAGTACATCCTCGAGTCAAGCGGCCGTCCGAAGTACACTACGCTGAATGGGAAGTCAAGCCTTAAGTCGGCTGGGGAGGACTTGGCCGCGCCAGGACTGACCGAGTACCTCTTCGACGTCGTGTGGGTCACGTGGGCATGCTTGTTAGCTGTGCTGGGATTGGGGGACAAGGCATGGTGGCTGTTTGCCATTGTTCCCGTCTTCGGGCTGTGGAAGGGCTGGGGACTGATCGGTGCAGCGAGGGGAATGCTGGGTGGTCCCCAGGGCCAGGCAGCGGGTGGGGAGGGAGAGCAGCAGCAGGCGGCACCACAGAACAGAAGGCAGAGGAGGATGGCTGCATAAGGGGAGTGGTTCAGGGCCGTGGGGTAGAATGGACATGTATATAGCTTGCTATTGAGTGTATGATAATGAATCGACGATGGGTTGAATCTCATTGGAAGTTACGGCAGATACGAGCTGGGGAAAGTGAGATGTGAACGCGGTGCTTGACTCGACGCGTGGCGGTGGTAGTGGAAGGCGTGTGCATATGTTTGGGGGTTGCAACTATATGAGATCTTAAGGATGGGCATTGTCTGCTTCTGAGTATATTCCTGGCAATATGTGATGGTAAGTATATTCCAGACAGCATCCACCTGTAAACATATCTGGGAACTGTGCCTGTATATATACATGTAGGACGCATCAACAATCCAATCTGACGTAGAGCCGCGGAAGCCAATTATCGGCTCGGGTACATTATTGATCCGGTCCAGTGATCTCTCGCCTCTTTTCCCTATTTCGCTTCGGCGTTAGCTTGATTAGCTCGTTAGCTGCAACAGACCGCGACGAAATCACAAAACAACAGCCGAAAGAGGACTAGCGCACCCTTCTATTACTGAGTGATTCAAACGCTCACAACAGAAGGAAACACGCTTATATCAATAAGTGCCCATTTCCATCCCCGCTTCTTCTTTTGTTCCTTTTCATCTACGAGATATCGACAAATCAACAACAATTCCATCCATCATCAACCAACGCGTCTATTTCGACGTGCTTCATCATCAATAAACCACTCTCACATCCTCAAACAACTTCATCATGACTGGACGTAAGTAATATACCTTCATTCTATCCATTTTATTTGTTGTCGAGGTTCCGGTTATCAATGTTGTGGTGGTGGTCGCCACTCGGGTTGGACGTGACTTCATTATCACTTCACAACGCGATTGAGCCTCAACGCCACCACAACATCAACCCATACCTCGCAACACATTAAATGGATACCACTGTATATCGTTGCAACACAATACTGACGTGTTTTTCTTTTAGGCGGAAAGGGAGGAAAGGGTCTTGGAAAGGGCGGAGCCAAGCGTCACCGCAAGATTCTTCGTGACAACATCCAGGGTATCACAAAGCCCGCCATCCGCCGTCTCGCACGTCGTGGAGGTGTCAAGCGTATCTCAGCCAGTAAGTCATGCACACAATCACCGTCGCTCCCCCACAAATACTAATTGGCAACAGTGATCTATGAGGAGACCCGTGGTGTTCTCAAGACCTTCCTCGAGGGTGTCATCCGTGACGCCGTCACCTACACCGAGCACGCCAAGCGCAAGACCGTCACCTCCCTCGATGTCGTCTACGCCCTGAAGCGTCAAGGCCGCACCCTGTACGGTTTCGGTGGTTAAGCGTTTTCTGTACAAAACAAAAACATCAATACGCCACACCATCATTCCTCTCCCTCACGATCTCCAACACCTCTCGGGCCTCGCTGCGTCTCGGCTGGTGCCTCGATTCAGATTAATACGTTACTTTTGATAGTCTTCGGACGGTCTAGCATGCTGTTTACGGCAGGGTTTCAAATCTGTACTCACATCGAGTCTGCATCATCTTCAACAACTTACACATCACTGATCCGGCTTCGGCGGATGACTTCCACATATTCGTACTTTTGATAGTCTTCGGACGGTCTAGCATGCTGTTTACGGCAGGGTTCGAGTGGTTTCATCTCCGTCGCGTCTCGCCTCATTGCGGATCAACGCGCTCGTGCTCGCGTTATGGACGACTTCATTGGTGGAGGGGTTTGCTGAGGTGGCTCATTGCTGCTCCTGCGTTGACTTTTTTTTTACTGGTGATGGCGTTTATGAAGGCTGTTCAAGCCGTGGATGGGAGGATATGGGCGTCTGGGCCGGTTTATGGCTAGTGTTTTAGAAACACAGATTCAATGAAATTACATGACAAATCATTCTCAATGTGCAATTTACTCGTGATGCCAAAATGCCTAACTAAGTATAGGTGTGTAATTAGTTTTCACAGCGGAGCTATTCTCGCGGGAAAGTCGCTCCACCCGTGGCCACGATTGCAATACGAAGGCCGTCCACGGGACAAGCTACTTCGAAATGACGAGGGGTTCGATCTCCTGGACTGGTGTCAATTCTCACATATGGAACAGTCCCTCTTCGGCTTCCGGACCATACGAGTACATCCAGATACTTGTTCTCTCTTGCCAGAATAGAGACATGGCAGGCTTTGCCTGGTGGTGGTGTCCACCAAGGCCTTCTAAGTTACCTGTATGGGCGACCTTCCGTTCGTCACAAGACATTATCGTTCAAGATCAGGTATCAGTATCAACTTTCTCATTCAATCTCGGCAGAAGATCTATAACCGCCGCCAAACTAAATCGACAGGTTCAAGCCATGCAGCAAAATATGCTCTCAACATGTCTACCGCGCTACCATAAACGCCATCCCATGCTCCTCCCCCAAAACGCCAACCAACAAAACCCAAAGCCCCTCTCCTCACGGCTCACCCGTCCCATCCATATCCGCCGCATGTTCCTCCGCACACGCCTTGCGATCCAAATACTCCTCCTCAAACAACCTATAATCATCACTCCCCACACTACTCGTCTCCTCAAACAGCATCTCAAACTCCCTCTCATCCTCCTCCTGCCCCCCCACCACCGGCACCGCCCACTGATGCTCCCTCAATCTCTTATGCCTCTCCCTATCCTCCTCAATCCGCTGCTCAACCAACTTCTTATCCAGCCTCACCCCACCCGCATCACCCCGCCGATCCTCCCACCCACCATCATCAACATCCATCCCCTCCGCCTTCTGCGTCGCCGAGCCCCCAGCCCCTTCCAAGCCAGCCATCCCGCTATCGCGTTCCTGGAGGATCTCGTCTATCTCGCCTACCGTCTGCGTCTCCAGATACCCCTTTGCTGCGAAGCTGGCGAGCACTTTCTGCACGACTTTGATGTTAGCTGCGCCGGAGCCGTCCTCGGGCGCCACGGCGTCCACGATGCGCAGGATGTCCCGCTGCATCATGCGGATGTAATCGCGGTGGCCGTTGGTGTTGCTTAGGTCCGCGAGGGCTTCGAGGAAGTAGAGGATGTTGGCGCGGTTGTTCATTGAGTTCTGTTCGAGGGGTTTGGGTGTTAGTGGTGGGGTTGCCAGCGTCGGGGTGGGGAGTGCCTTGGGTTGGTTGCCTGCCTTACCTTTTCGACTTGCTCGAGGATGCAGGAGTGCAGGTCCTCGTCCATGTCTTTGTATTTTAAAGCATATTGTGCGGCTTTTTGGGAGCTCGTCACGGAGGCATTGAGGTGTTGCAGCTGGTTGGTGAAGCGCATGCGCACTTCGAATGGGTCGGCCATGGCGGGCTCGAGGGGGGGTAAAGTGTGATAATTTCGGATCTGTGATAGGGGCTACGGTATTGTAGATTGAATGCCCGTAGATATTGCTGTCTTTGAAGAAAAGCCGCCGTGTTCAGCGCGTTGGAAACATCTTTTAGTGGCGTGGATGAGCTCGCGATCGGTGATTCTCAAGTATGTCTTGGGTTATCTCTGATTGTGGTAGGCATATGGCCCGTGCATAACATGCTCTTTGGTGAGGTGAGCTATTGGGCGGTGGGAACGGGCAGAATCGGGTTGGAAACGGGCAGGCGGTGAGAACTGCAGAATTGGGTATCAAGGCGGGAGAGTTTGGCAGAATCAGGTCGTGTTTTGGACGAAGTGGAGCTATTGCGGGGTACTCCACTTCCAAGAGCAACTGATGAGGCATATAGCACTGTCAATACCAACGTCGAGTCAAGTTATAAAGCTATTTACAAGTCAATTGGACACATAACTCGAATATAAACAACCCAATACACACTGAGGGCCACCAAACTACCTATACACTTCAGACCTTCAGACAGTTAGTCTATAACACAGTCACCACCATGGCGTCAGCAACCCTCACCACTGGACGTCGCAAGTCGGGCGAGCAGGTTCTCGCATTCATCGGCTGTGGTAAGTTCTAAATGTCTCTTCGCACTGCTCACTTCTGTTTCTCCTGTTTCGCCAATGACCTGGCAATTGACGACTCGTCGACGCGATCAAACCAACATCAACAATGCCACTCCCATGAAGAAATGCTAACTCCCACCAAGGCACCCTTGGAACGGGCATCCTCACCGGAATAATGTCCCACGTCGGCAAAGAAGGCCCCTCCTTCGTCCAAGACGAAGAAGGCAACACCGAGCCCCTCCCCTTCCTCCAAGACCAACACGGCAACCACCTCTTCCCCCCCACCAGCTACATCGCCACCTGCCGCAGCGACACCGCCGTCGAGCGCCTCAACGCCGCCGTCGCCGAAGCCAACACAACCGGCGAGAACTTCAAAGTCATCCAAAACGACAACGTCAAGGCCTGCCAAGAAGCAGACGTCATCATCCTCGGCTGCAAGCCCTACATGGTCTCCGGCATCCTCTCCAAGCCCGGCATGAACAAAGCCCTCGAGGGTAAACTCCTCATCTCCATCTGCGCCGGCGTCGCAGCCGAGGACATCGAGAACGTCCTCTACGGCGGCAAGCCCGGCGGCGTAGACCGCTGCACAATCGTGCGCACTATGCCCAACAC
This sequence comes from Pseudogymnoascus sp. VKM F-4513 (FW-928), assembly GCA_000750755.1. NCBI lineage: Eukaryota > Fungi > Ascomycota > Leotiomycetes > Thelebolales > Thelebolaceae > Pseudogymnoascus > Pseudogymnoascus sp. VKM F-4513 (FW-928). The sequence continues at coordinate 8,935 of JPJW01001101.1, forward strand.
CGCCGCTGGAATCGGCCAGTCCATGACCGTCCTCGCCACCCCTGCCCACCCAATCGACGATAGCACATCCCTCCTCATCGAAACGATCTTTAAGTGCGTCGGCGAGACCGTCTGGCTCCCACCCAACCTCATGGACGCCTCCACCGCCCTCTGCGGCTCGGGACCGGCTTTCTTCCTCCTCCTCCTCGAGGCCGCGATTGACGGCGGTGTTGCCATGGGACTGCCGCGCGCGGAGGCTACGAAGATGGCAGCGCAGACGATGAAGGGTGCGTGTATGGGTGTTCTGGGGGATAAGGACCAGGGACGGGCACCGGTCCACCCTGCTGTCTTGAAGGATCGTGTTACTACCCCTGGAGGATGCACCATTGGCGGGCTGATGGTGTTGGAGGATGGGGGTGCGAGAGGGATTGTTTCGAAGGCTATTAGAGCCGCGACGGTGGTGGCGAGCAAGCTGGGAGCAGGCGTTAAGAATGTGAACGGTGCCAACGTATAGAGGGGTAAGGGGGTAGATACCATTCGCGGCTGTGGGGCTTCAAACGTCGACACCCCGGCTTTGGGGAAGTTTTAAAAGAAGAAATAGATCACTTGTACATAGAAAAGCATGCACAGACAACAAGAGCCAATATCATGGTTCGTAAATTTTCATTCTGCGTAATCCACAGTAGTCCCCAGCTCCGACGCCTATCTTGAAGTATGTATGCAATGCTGTCCGAAATCCACCCATCCATGTCCTACACTCGCATCCATTATCTACTCCTCCTCCTCCTCCTCCTCTTCAATCTTAACCTTCTTGCTCTGCCTCACCGACAAATCCAGCTCCGCGCTCTCCGCCGGCCTCTTCCCCGGCGTCGAAACACCCGATCCACTCGCCTCCGGAACCTCCAGCGTCTCCTTCTCCGCCGCGGAGTCCTTGCCCTTATCGAGCTTCCTCAACAGACGCGCGTAATCCGACTCCACGTTCCCCGCGGCCTCTTCTAACTTTTCAATCCTCTCCCCGCGTTCAAGTTGGATCAAGCTATCTTTGTTGTGCTTATACAGCCTCTGCTTGACCAGGAGACACCAGAGCCTATATTCATGCTGTCTAAACTTTGACTCGGCTGTGTTTGTACTCCTAGGCTCGAGCATGAGAGATTTCCTGATGCTGGTGGGGATGGTAGACAGTAATTGCATCTCCACAAGCCTCTGAAACTGCCTTGGCGCAATCTTAACCTTCTTACGCAGCTTCTCAAGGGCAGCTTTCTCAATAATCTCATCCGACGGAACTCGTCCCTTTCTTCGCACGCTCGCATTCGTGTTGATCTTTAGAGACTGGAAATCCGGTAACTTGCGCAGGTAGATGAGGTCGTTTAGATCGCGGAGGTCGTCAAACGCCTCATTCGGGTCTTCGATGGTGATTTCTACCGTTTGCGGGTCGGAGTGGAGGTGTGAGAAGACGGCGGAGTAGAAGCGCGCACCGTGGCCGCCGCCTTGGAAGGGCGGGAGGACGATGAATTGGCTCAGGCGGGAGCGGATGGGGAGGTCGGAGAGGGATTGGTCCGGGAAGGGGATTGAGGCGTCTGAGTTGACGGGGAGAGAGATTGCTTTGCGTTGAGTTCCGGGGGCGGGAAGCGGGAGCTTGGGGATCAGCGGGTAGTATTGATAGACGGTGCAGTATCCCATGAAGGTATATTTGGACACAGGTTCATCCGTACCAGGGGCTTTCTTGTACATGAAAAACACAGTCCAGCGACCCGAAGCCCACTCCTCATCATTGATGGCGGTGCCGCCTTCGATAAAGAGGGCGACGAGTATTTGCAGGCGACGGAGAAGCTGTTGAACCGCGGGGTCGGCCGAGTTTCCATACCAGATTTCGTATGCTACCTCGTCCTCCTCGTGGGTCTGGAGGAGCTTCCCTGGCGGGGTGAAGCCAGCGAGGTTTGGGTCGTTTATTGCGGCATCAAACGCGGCGGGCTTCTGGAATGCATTTTCGGGTAGGAAGTCTTCGAGGGCGCCTTTGAGGTCGGTTGGCTCAACGTCTCCGACGGCTTTGAAGCGCTTGTTGTATGTGATGAGCACTCCGGGGCGCATATCAGAGGCATTGTACCTTAGGTGAATCTTGAGGCCCTGGTACCCGAAAATCGACTCTTCATCGCCGAAGATGGGGTATGTGAACTTGGGGTGGAAGGTGGAAATGGTTTTTGAAGTGCCGTTGTCTGGGCGGACGAGTGAGATATGCAGGGCATCGTTTGATTGGGTCGACCCTGGACGTGAAGTTAGTTTTGCCATGACCTATTCTCATAAATGATGCGCCGTAGATCGTATTTTTGAGTTTCTTAGCTTTGAGAGGCTGAAGAATGCGACAGGCCACTCTTTGAGGCTGTAGCTGCGCAGGAGCTCATAGATAAAGGAATACAACTTACAATCGTCTGGTGAACTCGCCATCTTGTCTCTATTTATGACCCGCGCAAAGAAAAGAAGTGAAGCTGGAGTGCGTTGGATATATCAATTCAATTCAATCTTTCGCTCCAGCTGGCCGTCGCAAGTTCAGTCGCGTACAGTAATTGTGGTGAGCGCGTCTCAATCTCCAATATGCATGGTCCCCCGTACTAGCGCGGCTAGTGGCGTTTGCTCCACTTGGTAACGTTTACTACGCCGACCCATGGCGTCAAAGGAGACTCTCTGGACTAAGGAACATACGTACTTGTGCAGTTTAGTACGGAGTTGTCGACTGTACAGTACACTTTCTTTGAACGACCACAACCCACCACCATCCCCAAACCACATTTGCATCTCGAAGAAACAATCAACCTGTTGGCTGCCGACTCACACACCCTTCCACTTACAACGCACGCACTGGAGAAAGAGCACGATGCTTATTTGATTGTTTGCCACATATAGAGGGACGTTTTACAGTTGCAAATAGGTGTCCAGACGGGCAGATTCAAGATGTTAGACGGATTGTTCATCCTGCTCGTGCTGAGCGTAGTGATGGCAGTAGCGTACGTCCCTCCCTCCCACTGCAACCCAAACCACCTTGCTAACTCCCGCGCGACAGCTCATTCCTCGCCGGAGCACTACCACTGTCAATGAGCCTCTCCCAATCGCAATTGCGCCTCCTATCAGCAATAGGAATGGGCGTGCTAGTCGGAACCTCCCTCGTGGTAATTATCCCCGAGGGCATCGAAGCCGTCTACACATCCTCAATACCAGTGTCCACCCACGGCGCAAGGGGTGCAGCAACATCCATACTCGCGCCCCGAACCTTCGATAACCCTTCCTTCTACGATGCCGCCAACGCGCTGCCCGGGCCGGTAATCCCAGACCCCTCGGTCTTTGACCGTCGCGCCGACACCGACAGCGACCCCGTCGTCGCAGACTCTGCCAACGCCGCCGCCCCCGTCATCCCCGAATCCTCCAACCTCGAAGACTTCCCC
>JPJW01001103.1:0-26754 GCA_000750755.1 Pseudogymnoascus sp. VKM F-4513 (FW-928)
CACCTGGCGCACCTCCCCCCCCAGGATACCGACCACCTCAAGATCCCCATGTCGCCAAATTTGCTCAAAAGAAGAAAGATTGGGTACGATCACAAAAGAATCGATTCGGAGAGAAGCGCAAAGGCGGCTTTGTGGAGACACAAAAAGCCGACATGCCGCCTGAGCATTTACGAAAGATCGTCAAGGACATTGGAGATGTTTCGCAAAAGAAATTCAGCAGCGACAAGCGTAGCTACCTGGGCGCATTGAAATATATGCCTCATGCGGTTATGAAGTTGTTGGAGAACATGCCGATGCCCTGGGAGTCAGCACGAGAGGTCAAGGTTCTATACCACGTCAACGGCTGTTTGACCCTTGTGAATGAGATACCACGAGTTATCGAACCCGTATTCCATGCACAGTGGGCGTCGATGTGGGTTTGCATGAGGAGGGAGAAGAGTGATCGACGCCACTTCAAGAGAATGCGATTCCCACCCTTTGACGATGAGGAGCCGCCTCTCTCCTGGTCGGAGAATATCGAAGACGTGGAGCCGCTGGAGCCCATTCAGATGGAGTTGGACGAGAACGAAGATGCAGCTGTTTACGAATGGTTTTACGAGAATCGTCCGTTACTGGATACGCCTCATGTGAACGGTCCAAGCTATAAGGAGTGGAACTTGACATTACCCCAAATGGCAACCTTATACCGACTGAGCCACCAACTGTTGAGTGACTTGGTTGACAAGAACTACTTCCACATGTTCGAACTCAAGTCTTTCCTCACCGCAAAGGCCCTTAATGTCGCCATTCCAGGTGGCCCAAGATTCGAACCTCTGTACAAGGATGTCGATCCAAACGATGAAGATTTTGGCGAGTTTAATGCCATTGATCGGATCATTTTCCGGGCACCTATTCGCACGGAATACCGCGTCGAATTTCCCTTCTTATATAATTCATTACCACGAAGCGTTCATATAAGCAACTACTCTTACCCACAGATTGTCTACGTGCGAGCAGAGGATCCGAGTTTGCCGGCGTTTTATTTCGACCCCGTCATCAATCCAATCTCGTCTAGATCAGTGGCGCCAAAGAACATCACCATTAGTCATGAAGATGAGCTATTTGGATATGGAAATAATGAGGAGCCCGAGGAGGACGCATTTGTACTCCCGCAAGAAGCTGAGCCGTTTTTTGCAGACGAAGAGCTGTATACTAGCGAGACAGCATCGGCGATTGCGCTCTGGTGGGCCCCTTATCCATTTGATAGAAGGTCAGGCCGAATGGTTCGCGCGCAAGATGTGCCCCTCGTCAAGCAGTGGTACCTTGAGCATTGTCCCCAGGGGCAGCCGGTTAAGGTCCGAGTGTCATACCAGAAGCTACTGAAGACCTTTGTCTTGAACGAGCTGCACAAGAAGAAGCCGAAAGCCCAGAACAAGCAAAACCTGATGAAATCGCTTAAGCAGACCAAGTTCTTTCAACAGACCACAATCGACTGGGTCGAAGCAGGCCTTCAAGTTTGCCGCCAAGGATTCAACATGCTGAACCTCCTGATCCACAGAAAGAACCTCACATACCTTCATCTTGACTACAATTTCAATTTGAAGCCTGTCAAGACGCTTACCACCAAGGAACGAAAGAAGTCGCGCTTCGGAAATGCTTTCCACCTGATGAGAGAAATTTTGAGACTCACCAAGCTTATTGTTGATGCGCAAGTCCAATATCGACTGGGAAACATCGACGCATTCCAACTCGCAGACGGAATCCTGTATGCGTTCAACCACGTGGGTCAGTTGACCGGCATGTACCGATATAAGTACAAGCTTATGCATCAAATCCGGTCTTGCAAGGATTTAAAGCATCTCATTTACTACCGATTTAACTCCGGCCCAGTTGGCAAAGGCCCTGGCTGTGGCTTCTGGGCGCCTGCTTGGAGAGTATGGCTCTTCTTCATGCGCGGTATTATCCCACTCCTGGAGAGATGGCTTGGGAATTTGCTTTCTCGACAATTCGAAGGGAGACACAGCAAGGGAGTTGCCAAGACTGTCACGAAGCAGCGTGTAGAGTCCCACTTCGATCTCGAACTTCGTGCGTCGGTTATGGCTGATCTAATGGATATGATGCCCGAGGGAATTAAGCAAAATAAGGTTAACACCGTCTTGCAGCATTTGTCCGAGGCTTGGAGATGCTGGAAGAGTAACATTCCCTGGAAGGTGCCAGGCTTACCTGCTCCAATTGAAAACATCATTCTGCGCTATGTTAAGAGCAAAGCAGATTGGTGGATTTCTGTTGCACACTACAATCGTGAGCGTATCCGCAGAGGTGCAACGGTCGACAAAACAGTCGCGAAGAAGAACTTGGGTAGGTTGACTCGTCTTTGGCTTAAGGCTGAACAAGAGAGACAACACAACTACATGAAGGATGGGCCTTATGTTTCTTCAGAAGAGGCTGTCGCTATTTACACGACAACGGTGCACTGGCTAGAGTCTCGAAAGTTCTCACCTATCCCATTCCCCAGTGTCTCGTACAAACATGATACCAAAATTCTCATCCTTGCTCTCGAACGCTTACGGGAAGCTTATTCCGTAAAGGGTCGGTTAAACCAGAGCCAGCGGGAAGAGCTTGCCTTAATTGAGCAGGCATACGATAGCCCTGGAACTACACTGGAGAGAATTAAGCGTTTCCTACTTACTCAAAGAGCATTTAAGGAAGTCGGAATTGATATGAACGACAACTACAGCACTATCAACCCAGTCTACGATATTGAGCCGGTTGAGAAGATTAGCGATGCATACCTTGATCAATATCTGTGGTATCAAGCAGACCAACGGCATTTGTTCCCGGCTTGGATCAAGCCCTCTGACTCCGAAGTCCCACCTCTTTTGACCTACAAATGGGCGCAAGGTATCAATAACCTCGATAAAGTATGGGAGACCGAGAACGGAGAGTGCGACGTTATGATTGAAACTCAGTTGTCGAAAGTGTACGAGAAGATTGATTTGACGCTTCTCAACCGACTTCTCCGCCTAATTATGGACCACAATCTGGCAGATTACATCACGTCAAAGAACAACGTCCAGCTCACTTACAAGGACATGAACCACGTGAATAGTTATGGTATGATTCGCGGGTTGCAGTTCTCTGCGTTTGTCTTCCAATATTACGGCCTTGTGCTAGACCTGCTTCTGCTGGGTCTGCAGCGCGCCAGCGAGATTGCTGGACCCCCCCAAAGCCCCAACGATTTCCTGCAATTCAGAGACCGAGAGACCGAGACCAGACATCCCATCAGGCTTTATACGAGATATATCGATCGCATCTGGGTGTTTTTCCGATTCTCAGCTGACGAGTCGAGAGACCTCATTCAACGCTTCTTGACTGAACAGCCGGATCCTAACTTTGAGAATGTTATTGGCTATCGCAACAAAAAGTGCTGGCCAAGGGATTCTCGCATGCGTTTAATGAGGCACGATGTGAACCTTGGCCGGGCGGTGTTCTGGGACTTGAAAAATAGATTACCACGCTCAGTCACCACTATCGAGTGGGACGACACTTTCGCAAGTGTTTACAGCAGAGACAACCCTAACCTTCTGTTCTCCATGTGTGGATTTGAGGTTCGAATCTTACCAAAGTCAAGAAATATGAATGATGAGTTCCCAGTCAAGGACAGTGTGTGGTCGCTGGTCGACAATACAAGTAAAGAGAGGACTGCACATGCCTTCTTACAGGTCACCGAGGAAGATATCGCCAAGTTCAACAACCGTATCCGGCAGATTTTGATGTCTTCCGGCTCAACAACATTCACGAAAATTGCCAACAAATGGAATACTAGTCTCATCGCACTCTTTACCTACTATCGAGAGGCTGCCGTTTCTACAGTTAACCTTCTCGACACCATCGTCAAATGCGAAACTAAGATTCAAACCAGAGTCAAGATCGGATTGAACTCGAAGATGCCTTCTAGGTTCCCGCCTGCTGTATTCTACACGCCGAAGGAGTTGGGTGGTTTGGGCATGATTTCCGGCTCTCATATCTTGATCCCGACTAGTGATAAGCGCTGGTCGAAGCAGACGGACACTGGCGTCACCCATTACCGTGCCGGTATGACCCACGATGAGGATACTTTGATCCCGAATATCTTCCGCTATATTATCCCTTGGGAGGCAGAATTCATAGATTCTCAGCGAGTGTGGACCGAATACTCCCAGAAGCGTCTTGAAGCTAACCAGCAAAATCGACGCTTAACACTGGAAGATCTCGAAGACAGCTGGGACCGTGGATTGCCACGTATTAATACCCTGTTCCAGAAGGATAGGAGCACTCTGAGCTTTGACAAGGGTTTCCGTGCTCGCACAGAATTTAAAACATATCAACTTATGAAGAGCAACCCATTCTGGTGGACCAGTCAAAGGCACGATGGTAAGCTGTGGAACTTGAATGCATACAGAACAGATGTTATTCAAGCGCTTGGTGGTGTGGAAACCATTTTGGAACATACCCTCTTCAAGGCTACGGCTTTCCCGTCTTGGGAGGGTTTGTTCTGGGAGAAAGCTTCGGGATTTGAGGTATGATACCCAGGATTGTAGTGAACAAGGACTATGCTGACGAGATTATAGGAATCGATGAAATTTAAGAAGTTGACGAATGCTCAACGATCTGGTTTGAACCAAATTCCCAACCGTCGATTTACGTTGTGGTGGTCGCCAACAATCAACCGCGCCAACGTCTACGTTGGTTTCCAAGTACAGCTGGATCTTACGGGTATCTTCTTGCACGGAAAGATCCCTACCTTAAAGATCTCTCTTATCCAAATCTTTAGAGCTCATTTGTGGCAAAAGATCCATGAGAACGTCGTCATGGATCTTTGTCAAGTATTTGATCAGGAGTTGGAGTCTTTGGGCATCGAGACCGTTCAGAAGGAGACCATTCATCCGAGAAAATCGTATAAGATGAACAGCTCTTGCGCAGATATACTCCTATTCGCGAGTCACAAATGGAATGTAACCAGACCGTCGATTCTGTTTGATACCAAGGATGTTATTGAGCCAACGACAACCAACAAATTCTGGGTCGATGTGCAGCTACGTTATGGCGACTACGATTCCCATGACATTGAACGATACACCCGTGCGAAGTACCTCGACTATACGACCGATAGCATGAGTATTTATCCCTCGGCGACAGGTCTCATGGTTGGTATTGATTTGGCATACAATCTCTACTCGGCTTATGGACAATACTTCCCGGGTTTGAAAACTCTCGTTCAGCAAGCTATGGCTAAGATCATGAAGGCCAACCCAGCCTTGTATGTTCTCCGAGAACGTATCCGCAAGGGTCTTCAGCTCTATGCATCGGAGAGCAACCAAGAGTTCCTGAACTCTCAGAATTATTCCGAGCTCTTTAGCAACCAAATCCAGCTTTTCATTGACGACACCAACGTTTACCGTGTCACCATCCACAAGACATTCGAGGGTAACTTGACGACAAAGCCTATCAACGGCGCCATCTTCATCTTCAATCCTCGTACAGGCCAACTGTTCCTGAAGATTATTCATACTAGTGTCTGGGCGGGACAGAAACGTCTAGGCCAACTAGCGAAGTGGAAAACTGCCGAAGAAGTGGCTGCTCTCATCCGATCGCTCCCAGTCGAAGAACAGCCGAAACAACTTATTGTGACAAGGAAGGGTCTATTGGATCCTCTAGAGGTCCATTTACTCGATTTCCCGAATATCTCCATTCGTGCCTCCGAGTTGCAGTTGCCATTCCAATCGGCTATCAAGTTAGAGAAGCTCAACGACATGATTCTTCGAGCTACGGAGCCTCAGATGGTACTCTTTAACTTGTACGATGACTGGTTGAAAACGATATCGTCTTACACGGCGTTCTCACGTCTCGTTCTAATTTTGCGTGCGCTCCATGTCAATGCAGACAAGACGAAGCTTCTTCTGCGGCCAGACAAAACCGTTATCACACAGGAACATCACATCTGGCCAAGTTTGTCAGATGAGGATTGGATCAAGGTAGAGACGCAACTCCGAGATCTCATTTTGAATGATTACGGCAAGAAGAACAATGTCAACACCTCCAGCTTGACCAGCAGCGAAGTCCGCGATATTATCTTGGGTATGGAGATTAGTGCTCCGTCCATGCAACGTCAACAAGCAGCGGAAATCGAAAAGCAGCAACAGGAGCAGCAGCAGCTCACGGCTGTTACCACCAAGACGCAAAATGTCCACGGTGAAGATATCATTGTCACAACCACATCCCAGTTTGAGCAGCAAACATTCGCATCGAAGACCGAGTGGCGTACAAGGGCTATTGCCACGTCTAATCTACGAACACGTGCGAACAATATTTACATCTCTTCGGACGATATCAAGGAGGATGACCACTTCACGTACATCATGCCCAAGAACGTGCTGAAGCGCTTTATCACTATCGCGGATCTGCGCGTTCAAGTCGCTGGTTACCTGTATGGCTCATCTCCGCCTGATAATGATCAAGTCAAGGAGATTCGCTGCATTGTCATGGTCCCACAGATTGGCAATACCCGCGATGTCCAACTACCACATCAGCTACCTCAGCATGAATACTTGGAGAAACTAGAACCGCTCGGAATTATTCATACTATTTCTGGAAATGAACCACCATACATGACCGCGGCCGATGTAACGCAGCACGCGCGCCTCATGAATTCCCACAACTCATGGGATAAGAAAACAATTACTATGACGGTTTCATTCACACCAGGAAGCGTTTCTCTCGCGTCATGGGCACTCACTCCGCAAGGGTACAAATGGGGAGCTGAGAACAAGGACCTCGGCAGCGAACAGCCTCAGGGATTCAGTACGAGCATGGGAGAGAAATGCCAATTGCTGTTATCCGACAAGATCCGAGGATATTTCCTCGTACCAGAAAACAACACCTGGAATTACAGCTTCATGGGAAGCGCATTCGGTGGAATCGAGAAGAAGCCAGTTCACGTGAAGATTGATACACCCCTGCCCTTTTACAACGACCAACATCGGCCCCTACACTTCCAGAATTTTGCTGAACTAGAAGATATTTGGGTGGACCGGTCGGATAATTTTGCGTAAAGGCTGTAAGATTGCGAGCTTCTGGAAGCAATTTGGATCGTTCTACGCGTCAAGGCATGGATTGTGGCTTGGGATGGGACATGACAATTTAAGGGGCGTTTGCGGGCGCCTGGACATGGGCGGTAGTGTAATATTGTGTACTGTACTTTAGCATATGTAGTGATTGAATTCGGTTTAGATTCCCAAAAATATGCACACATTGGCGTACTATCGATTCTGAAGCTGATTGATAAGTAATTATTGAGCACACCGTGGCTTGACGCTGTGTTCGAGGGGCATCATTTTGGAACGTGAACGTATTTACCAGAGTAGATGCATTGACGGCGATGACTTCTTCTAACGGTAGTGAAATTTCCGGCCGTGGACAGGAATAGCTCGACAGGGGGTTGACCTGAAAGATATTTTTGTCGACTCGTCATTTAATCACTCCGTCACTATTGATCTTCTAGCTGGATTTCGGTGAAGCGCATGTAAACGCAATCTTAGGAGTAATGATTGAACTCCGATTTTTGTTTGGAACGCGCCGTGTTGTTTGGACGCCTGACCGTACTATGCTTTAACAGAAATTAGCACGCATGAAACTCGCTGTGTATGGCATTGACGGCGACCGGGCGGTAATACCGACACAGATTAAGGCCAAGGATATCGATTGCCCACATGAACCACAGCTACGTAGTAGCTCGAGATGCAGTGACGCTCATTCGACAATAGTTTCAATTACGGACAGGGCGGTCCTGTCTTCGCCGTACAAGAACCACAATACCGGATGCAAGTACAGCCCGTACAACTACTAGGACCATGCGACTTGTGGCGTTTGGGCGCTACACGCTGGAGTCAGACTGAACTACATGAGGTCAGACTGAACTACTGAGCGCTACTAATCGTACTAACTGGACTCTTTACTGTGCTAATTGCTGGTAGTGTTGCCGGGGTTAACGCGGTACTTCGCCCTGATCCAGCACAGGTAGCGATCATCATCATCATCCCCAGATTTATTTCCACTGGACCTCGTGGTAATGTCTCACCACGGCTCGGTAACGTTAGTGAGGCGGGAATAATGCTGGGTCCCTCGTGCTCACTACGCCTACCACAGTAAGGTATTGACTTTGCTCGTCCCTTTTCTTGTCTCCATAGGGCACTCTAACGTGCGCACCAGAGAAAAATAGTCTTGACAATCTCCATGGGCAGCCCTAGGCTCCATGAGATGAATCCTCCGCCCGAAAGTATCCATTGGACCGTTTCATCACGTCATCTCCGTAATATTTCACCGCGGCCCTGTGGAAAAGGAGGAAACCATGCCTGTCATCCATGTCGCCTGCGAGGTTTTGTACCTGTATTTTCAGTACAGTTCCCTATTTTAGTGTGGGTTGCGTTGGTGTTCACTAGCATTAGCTAGTACCTTACAGAATTGATGCTAACTACAGTCTAGGGGGTCAGGGATGTTTTCAACGGTGCTCCCTGAATGAAGACCAAAAGTATGACCGGCGTGGGGTTCAATACTGGTAGTACCTTACACGGGGCCAGAGTGTCTCCAGCACAGGAGAAATAAGCAAAGAGGTGACAGAAGAAATGGTCTTCTATCCGACAGCCGCCTGGAGGCCGCGGTAGTGTCTGCATTCCCACGTGTCGTCCGTCTCCTTTCTGCTCTTCCAAGTCACAGTGTGGCACTGGTTTCATACTCCCACGCCACACACGTTTCCCTCAGAACCTTCGATGCCACCGCCCCGCTGTGTCGCATCAGCCTCCCTTTGTTTCCATACTTTATGCTCGATGCGAACCCCTTCCTGTTCTTTCACACGCTGGACAATTTGACCCCCCATATCGGGAAAAGCCAATCTGATCGTCGCCCCTCTCCCCCCTGCCTGCCCTACAAATAATGCGGTCAGCGGATGCCTGGAAGCACCAGGATTGTAATGGGTACCAGCATAGTCAGAGAGTCCACTTTGGGCCAGGAACCTAGAGGAGAGGATCCACGGATTATGCATACGGCATTGCCCAAGAACCCACGACATCCATGGCCGGTACTCCAAGGATAGCCACACACGCCACAGCGCAGAATCAGGCACTGTCTCGTCCCAGCACATCAGGCGAGTGCGAGGGCTTGCTTTAATACCAGTAATTAGGTTATCCGCCTGGCGCATAGATCGTTGTGCTCCACGGGGAAGATCTCTCAGTCGTGGTGCTTGGCATGTGGGCATCGGATCAAGGGCCACCCCATATAATAAGTGCCATATCCTCGATCTTCGTCCACTCTTCGATACTAGCTATATCTCTATATTACTCCCGCCTGCCGCACATCCTTCGGCCCATTCGTTTACAGGATAGAAACATACTCGGTTGGACCCTCCTATAGTAAAGTCTGATATAGACCACAACAAAATCGTCCACCGTGAAAACACCAAACACGCGATACGTTTCGCGAGATTCAGAAACATCACCAAACAAGCACCATACACATTCCACATTTCTCATTTTCGGCAAGCTGCCAGAGCGATACGCTCTGGAAGAATCCATGCACGCTGGCGGCACCATATCGAGTAGTGCCGGGCTACAATTACTCTGCACAGGTATCAAATGCGGACGAGGGCACTCCACAACAGCATTTGTACGAGCCACAGCATCATCAGCAACTCCAACACGCTGGCGCTCAAAACCATGACTCGATGCAAGAACTTGGTGGGCAGCAGTCGCAGCAGCACCACCAATCCATGCTGCTTGGAGATCCCATGGCCCAGCTCGCCGGCCAACCGCAATTCAGAGGCGGTCAGCATCTAACATACGGTACTCCAACCCAGCAACGCCCCCCGAGTCTGAAGAGGGTACGGCAACACGAGGAACTGGATATGAATCTAGGGCTGGAGGACGATGGACTGGAATCTCTAGGACAGCAAAGTATGGTGGGATACGGCCAGCCCCCACCTCAACAACATCATCACCACCATCACATTCCGGACTCGGGACGGCCGTCAAAAATGTCAAGACACGGCGGTGGTGACGAGGGAATGATGTCTCAAGGTGCTCCAAGCGTGGTCGGCCAACCAGGAATGCCATCTCCAGCTCAGAAGCCGCGCGGACCGAAGCTGAAGTTCACACCCGAAGATGACCAACTGCTTGTCGACCTCAAAGAGAACAAATCTTTAACCTGGAAGCAAATCGCCGAGTTCTTCCCCGGAAGATCATCTGGAACTCTGCAAGTACGCTACTGCACAAAACTCAAAGCCAAAACTACGCAGTGGACCGATGAAACTGTAAGAACAGCCTCCATCTCTATAATTTACTAGCTAACATGGTGTACTTTAGGTTCAGAAGCTTCGTGTCGCACTTCAGGACTATGAGCAGGAGAAGTGGCGTATTGTTGCAAGCAAAGTGGGGACAGGTTTTACACCGGCAGCGTGTCGGGAAAAGGCAGATGAGTTATAGCAGTCAGTGTCTCCAGCAGAAGCGCAAGCTTCTGAGTTCGGGGACATTCAAGGGTATTCAGATTTGGCTGAGGATAGCGACAGCGACATCGACAGCGACGAGGACAGTGAGAGTGGCGATTCAAAAAATGAGGAGGACCTTAGAGACCTTTCACTTGAGAGGTATTTAGGGGACATAAGGATATGATGGCACGGATACGGAGTTTGCGGTTGGTTGATGATGGGGCGGATACGGATGGGATGGGATAGATGGCAAAATTGGCCAGGAGGAAAACACATATGGGCATTAAAAAAAAAGGCGGAAACGACGACGGCAACGACGACAGCTACGCCCACTACTATCAAATCCCCCACATAATACTCTCGGGCAGGACCTCGACATCTTTCCTTTGTCTATATATCATTCGCTACGCGGTTTATGAGGGCGGTTATTTGAGGAATGGGCGATATGACGACAGGCTATAGAACGGAATACCCCCTTCGGTCCAATCGCATCTCTATTTTGCATTTTCATTTTCCTACGGTATTGCAGACAGGCATGTCAAAACTTGTAATTTACGAGCTACAGTAATAATTTTGCGTTCATTGGCTTTCGCCGCACATCTTTTTGGATTTTCAGGTAGAACTATATAGACTGTAAACACTTTAATTGGAACACTCCTTTCCTAACAACTGTTGGGTTGCAGTCAACACGCCGTGATTCACAACTGTTACACAGAATTCTTCACTGACCGACTTTCTGATGGGCCAGGCTGGACCTCATGCGCGGACAGGGGATGCTGAATACTTCATCAATGTGCCTAAGATCACGACGCCCAATCCATTGACTGGCAGCGGGACGATATGGAACTATCGAAAACCAATCTAGGTCTCTCCCGCCCTACGGGCATATCACCAATGTCGTCAGCGTTAAAGGGGAAAGCGCTATCCCGAGATTGCCATACGGACCGCAGAACCACGAGCCACAATCTAATACTCCCTGGGCACCTACGGTGCTACCCCTAGAGTATATGTGCCATCTTAATATACTAGCCAGGCATCTCCTCGAGTAGTGAGGCGACACGCCCGCCAAGGGTTGCCGCAACTCCCGAAACACATCGCCCGCGCGGATTATCCATATGATCCCCGCGCCTTACCAAAAACTCCCCGATCTCATACACACCACTACACGTTGAGTGCGGGGTATGTGCGCGCGCCGCCCCGATAGTATGTCATATATCAACAACCAACATCTCCGCTGCCCCCAATCTATTTGCCACGTTGCGCCAAGATCGTTGAGCTGCTGCCCTTCTGTGCCTTTTACCTGCGATGCATCCACTCGATCGATAGCTTGCAAACCGGGTCTACTACGGACAGCCGGTTGGGGGCTGCATCGAGGGCCTGTCGGCAGCATAGACGAACCGGTAATCGTCCGAGAGGGCTCTTGTCCCCTGTTCCCTGAATTCCACTGGTCCGAGGATGGCCCAGATTCCTTTTTGCCCTTCGTGCATGGTTGTGAGAAAGTACCTACATGTGAAGTGTTGAGCGGCTGTATGTGAAGTACCTATTGCACGGCAATGAACGGCCCGGAACAGAATTTGGGGCGTGAATGGGTATTCTCCTGCGCTCTCCTGCGCTCTTATGCGGTTTCAGAGGTGTCTGACAAAGACGGTGGTGACTAGAGAGTGAGGATTGCGAGGTTGGTGACCGATAGGCGATGGGGGTAATAAGAGTGGTATCAAGGAGTGCCTGGTATCGATGAACGACAGATCAAACTGACCATGCTCCTACCCACCTTAAAACCCTCGCTCCTCGGGCTGGGACGGGAATGAGGCAGGGAAGTTCGGATGAAGATAGCTGTTTTGAGATGGCACGGTTGATGATGACCGGGAAAGCCTGTTCGGCTGTGGAATATAGACTTGGGGTCTTAATAGGAACCCTATCCGGAAGGTGAAGCACGGATTGCGAGAAAACCGAATACATTAGCCTCTACGATATACATTAGTGATAAATTGGTGATGATATTTTAGTGTCGGTAATCATTAGAGGGCCGTTGGATGCAGATAATTCCTGTGTGATGATCAAACTGCTGTGAGGTGGGTTATCATCTTGATTATCATGCCCACTACCACTGACGTTTAGGTCTCGTGCCCGGGGATATCCAGTCCCCAGTGTCGCCCCCACTGTAATACAACACGCGAATGCAAGCAGGAGTATATAAGGTTTCCGAGACAACGCTGTGTTCGAACGTTGCTACTTGGACCCCTACTGCCAACTGGTGCTATGCAAGCAGTGTTGACCGACCTAATGCTGTGAGACATATACACCAGAAAAGGCATCGACAAGAAAAAAATAGCGTTACTCAGACGAAAACATCTGAGCAGTACGGGGTTGCGGGGATGACTTTTGTGGGCCAAAAAAGAGGACAGAACGATATGTCGTGGTGGGCGTGGGGCTGTGTAGCTTACGGGGACGACGTGGACGATTCGTGTAGTGTGGAGCGTACGTCACGTACCGCGTCGTGGAGGACATGGTAACTGATCATGAGAGGAGTCAACCAAGGTCAGAGGGAAGATCTATTAGGATCAATCCGAGCAAAAAGCGAGTCTTTCGTAGGGAGAGAGAGAGAGAGAGAGAGAACCGTTGTTGATATATATAAGAAAGGCGCAGAAATCGACTGGTTGCAGAACAGACAGGGGCCCCGCAAACACAGCGTGCTATTTCTAGAACAGCCACTTTTCCATACTAGTCAGCCACCACGTGGCTTAGCACTGCCACAACTCTATTCAACCGACACGACCGATTGTCGCAAGGTCAGGTCCGTCGTTTTGCCTGTCCGTCGCTTTGGCCTTGGCTTCCTGACAAAATATTCCACCCTTACATGGTTACGTTACGCTTGGGGACTACTCTGTCACATATCGCTATTACTCCAGAGTCAAACTTCGAATTCCCAAGCCCAAAGTCATTCGTTTTTGCGGCGTCAAATGCTCCATCTCGCCAACTGCTATTTTAGTGTTCAGCCTACATCGACTCCGTCGATCGCCAGAGCGAGAGCCAACCAATTCGACACGACGCGCAACTGTCAAATTCAGCGCGGGGGTTCAATGCGGCCAACCAAATATATTTACCTTCATTAGAGTGCGCAACCTCCTTCTCCCGATAACCGACAAGGCCCCCGTGCGACCCCCGCGGAACCTTTCTGTGCTGGAGAATTCCTCTGGCTGTAGCCACTCCGTATGAAGGGGGAGGACCAAGGGCTTTAGGGACCGGCTCACACGAAGCATGTCAGATGAGTCAAAGGCAGATGCTCCATCTGCCGCCGTGGATAACAATGCGCCGCCACGAAACTTGACTATAGACACAAGGGCCGCCGATGGCCGGGGCAGCTCTGCACAGAGGACCCCATCACCGCTCAGCCCACTCTCCAGGGCCCCATTACCCCGGGCAAACAGTGCACCAGGGCCACCATGGCAGCCTGCCATATCGCCTGGGTTATCACCGACGTCTCCAACCGGTCGCGATCGAGGATACTCGCTGAGACGTGCTCTTTTCACCAGGGGCGTCGGGTCACTTCCTGCGAAAGATATCGAACTTGCCGAAAGCGGACCGCCACAACCACCGCAGGATGGCTACCCATTCCCGCCAACAGCGGCGCCAATCGAGGAGAAAAAAGACACAGACACTGAGGTTGCTCCGGCGCCTACAACACAGCTTCCCCCGATACAAGAATCAAAGAGCAATTTCATGACAGATTCTCTACCGAACTACTCACAATGGGTTATACAACAGAGGAAACATGGCCTAATTTCAAAGGTTGAAACGAACTGCAAGAAGACATACAAGGAACTGAGAAAGCGTATTCTTAGGATTCAGGATATCCCGCCGAGCAAGGATGGGCGACATATCTACCTGGACCCGTCGAGGAGGCGGCCTTGCATGGACGAAAGAACAAACAAGGACTACATTGGAAACTCGATACGTTCTTCCAGATACACGCTGTGGAATTTCTTACCGAGACAACTTCTGTTCCAGTTTGGAAAGATTGCCAACTTTTACTTCCTGATTATCTCAATTCTTCAGATGATCCCAGGACTGAGTACCACTGGTACATATACGACGATCGTCCCGTTGCTAGTCTTCATCACTTTGAGTATGGCGAAGGAGGGTTACGATGATGTCCGCCGTTATAAATTGGATAAGGCGGAAAACAGGAGAGAAACCAAGGTTATGCGCGAGGTTTCCGAGTCCGAAACTGTCTCTGAAGACGCGGATGTTTGGGTGGATACTAAGTGGCAAGATGTCAAAGTTGGGAACATAATAAAGCTCGCCAGAAACGACGCTGTTCCAGCGGATATCGTGCTGCTCCATTCTGATGGCCTGAACAATATTGCCTATATCGAAACCATGGCGCTAGACGGCGAAACCAACCTCAAAGCCAAGCAGCCTTCACCCAATGTGGCGGGCAAGTGTCAAAATGCGAATGCCATAGCGAAGTGCGATGCGCTATTTGTTGCCGAGGATCCCAATATCGATTTGTACAACTTCGAAGGCAGAGTCACAGTGGATGGCGACACCCTGCCACTTACCACCAACGAAATTGTTTACCGTGGCAGCGTTCTTCGCAACACAAATACTGCTATCGGAATGGTGGTTAACACTGGAGAGGAGTGCAAAATTCGAATGAACGCCAACAAGAACCCGAGAATTAAGGCGCCTACCATGCAATTCGTTGTCAACAGAGTTGTTATCATTGTGGTTTTCTTCGTCCTCGCCTTGGCCAGTATATGCACCATTGCTTACCAGGTCTGGTCGAACAAGGTTGAGTCAAAGTCGTGGTACCTGTCCGATGCAAAGGTACCAGCAGGGCAAATTCTGTCCAGTTTCATCATTATGTTCAACACTATGATCCCCCTCTCGTTGTACGTGAGTTTGGAGATTATTAAGTTGTGGCAACTGATACTCATGAACGATATCGACATGTACGATCCGATTTCTGATACGCCCATGCAAGCCAACACTACAACCATCAACGAAGAACTTGGCCAGATCAGTTACGTCTTCTCCGACAAGACCGGGACTCTCACTGATAACGTGATGCGCTTTCGAAAGATGAGCGTTGCCGGAGTATCCTGGCTTCACGATTTCGATATACAGAGGGAAGCTGCTTTAGCTGCACCGGCAGCAAAAGCGGCTGGCAAAGGCAAGCAGAATGCACGGAAGTCAAGAGGGTCAAGTTCCACCCGCTATACTGTCGAGTCGATGAACACAGACGATAGAAGCTCAGAGGCTGGCTATGGAAAGGGGGTTATTACAGGCACCCAGTTTTTGAATACTGGAGCACGATCGGTAAGAGAGCCATCGCAGCTAAAGACGCAGCAGCTGCTAGAATACCTGCGCCACAAACCGCATGGCGTGTTTGCCCGAAAAGCTAGATTCTTTTTGCTTTCATTGGCACTCTGCCACACCTGTCTCCCTGAGACCCAGGAAGATGGCACCGTCGACTTTCAAGCTGCCTCACCGGATGAGCTTGCCCTTGTTCGCGCAGCCCAAGATCTCGGTTATATGGTTATCGACAGAGCCGCCCAGACTATTACGTTGAAGACCCGTCCTAACGGATCTATTGGTCCTGAAACCGTTGAGGTGTATACGGTTCTTGATGTGATCGAGTTCACCAGTAAGAGGAAGCGCATGTCTATAATCGTCCGCTTTCCTGATGGCCGCCGATGCGTGTTCTGCAAGGGAGCAGACTCCGCTATTGTCAAGCGATTGAAGCTCAGCCACATCGCCACACAAAAAAGGGCAGAGGTTGAGCGAAGATCTAGCATGCGCAAGAGCATGGATGCGGAGCAAGCTCTGAGGCGGCGAAGTGATGCATACAGTGGTAGCCCGAGGAACAGCATGAGCATTGACTTGAATAGGAGTCTAGACCTCGCGCGGACCAGCCTAGGTGCTGCTCCAAGGACAAGTGGGGTTGGGAACAGGTTCAAGCCATTCCGCGAAGAAATGAAATCTTGGCTCGAAGACCGCGAAACCAATACTGAGCCTCACTCTTCCGCCAATTCTATTGAATACGCAACCCCGAAAACATCGCTCCAGATGCCTAGGAAGTCGTTCGCTTCCGTAATCATCGACGAAGAGGAATATTTTGACCACATGGTCGATGAATCGCTAGCTGTCAACGAGGCGGCGGTTTTAGAGCGCTGCTTCCAGCACATCGAAGACTTTGCGACTGAAGGTCTTCGAACACTGCTCTACGGATACAAATTTATCGATGAACAGGAGTACAACGTATGGAAGAAAGTATACCACGATGCGGCTACGAGTCTCGTCGATCGGCAAGAACTGATCGAGGAGGCGGGAGACTTGATAGAGAAGGATTTCGACCTAGCGGGCGCTACTGCTATTGAAGATAAATTGCAGAAAGGGGTGCCCGAAACAATTGACAAGCTTCGACGTGCGAATATCAAGCTGTGGATGCTTACAGGTGATAAGCGCGAGACTGCCATCAACATTGGCCACTCTTGCCGTCTTATCAAGGATTACTCAAAGGTGATAATTCTCGACACAACTCTGAGTACCGTGGAACAGCTCATGGCCACATCACTTCTGGAAATTGGCCAAGGCTCGGTTGCACACTCCGTCGTTGTCGTTGATGGCCAGACGCTCAGCGATATCGAAGCCAACGAGACACTGTCCCAGCTATTCTTCAGTCTCGCAGTTCACGCCGATTCCGTCATTTGCTGCCGTGCTTCACCATCCCAAAAAGCGCTTCTCGTCAAGAAGATCCGCCTTCGTGTCAATGGATCTGTTACCCTCGCCATTGGTGATGGCGCCAACGATATCGCTATGATTCAGGAAGCCCACGTTGGTATCGGTATCACAGGAAAGGAGGGTTTACAGGCTGCGCGCATTTCTGATTACTCGATTGCTCAGTTCCGCTTCCTCCAGAAGCTGTTGTTGGTCCATGGCCGTTGGAATTACGTCCGTACTGGAAAGTATGTATTGGGGACTTTCTGGAAGGAAATGCTGTTTTATCTCACTCAAGCTCTGTATCAACGTTGGAATGGGTATTCCGGTACATCCTTCTACGAGTCTTGGAGTCTGAGTATGTTCAACACGCTGTTCACGTCGCTCCCGGTAATCTTCTTGGGTATTCTCGAGCAAGATTTGTGTGCTGCGACTTTGCTCGCCGTGCCTGAATTGTATTCACAGGGCCAGCGCGGCGAGGCGTTCAACATCAAGAAATATTTCGGGTGGATATTCATGGCTACCCTTGAAGCCTGCCTTGTGTACTTCATGGTGGTTAGCCTGTATTCGTGGCCTGCTCTTAGCGGCGACGATGGGATCTTTGCAATGGGAGACCTCTCATTTGGTATTTGCGTCATTATCATCAACACGAAACTCCTGTAAGTTCATGTCAACATGTGCCTAATCTTCACATATAGCTAACGTCACTTTACAGGTTCATCGAGAAGCAGAATAAAACTCTCCTTTCGCTCCTTGCCTTTACTATTTCCATAGGCCTCTGGACCCTTTGGAATATTGTTATTAACTATATATACGCCACCAAAGAATCGCTGGCGTATAATGTACGTGACGGCTTCATCAAGAGCTTTGGAGGATCGCTCCCTTGGTGGATTACTGGTGTGGTTACTTTTACGGCGTTTTTGATTTTCGAGTTTGGTGTCGCCAGCATACGCAAAACATTCTTTCCGGTTGACACGGATGTTTTCCAAGAATTGGAGAAGGATAAGGTGATGAAGAGGAAATTTGAGATGTCGTGTAGAGATGTGCTGAGCGGGACGAAGGGTGCGACCGCGGCCGAGATATTAGAGGAGCAAGAGAAGGAAGAGGAGGAGTTGGAGAAGAAGAGGTTGGAGGAGGAGGTGAGCCAACTGTTACATAAGAGGGCGATAGACGCTGCTGCACAGGATACCACGGCTAGAAAGTAGTAAATAACATATTTCATACTGCATCACACTTTGTCGTTCCCATTCATTGACCCAGTTATACTCGCTGCCAGTAGTTGCCGCAGCCGTGGGGTAGAGGGAAAAGTCCCACATTAGCAAGACACCCTTCGACGTTTCACCGCCCATATGCGCGTGCCATAAATTCACGTCTCCGAGAAAACACCGCAGAACCCGAAGTCACAAATATGGCCCACAAAGTCTGAAAGTGGGAAAGATCATTGTAATTCTTTCAGTCCCTTAGCATATCCCGCAGCTTTTCCGTGAACGCCTTCACCGTGTCCAAATAAATCTCGACCTATCCGATCCTAACCCCTTGGAGCGCCTCTTCCGCTTGCTCTCGCCCGACTGACTGTCGCCCTTCCTCTTGCCAATCCCACACCACGTCCCTTTACACCCCTCGAGCGGAACATAGGAGCATTCCTGTCATATCATCAGCATAGTGCTTGTTCACCCCACAGCCCACAATCCTGGTTATCTTATCTTACCTCAACATATCCGGCACAATAAAGAACCTCACATGCGATCCCCGGATGTACACCTGGTCCAGATGCGACACGCGTCCATCACGGGCCGTCACCGTGATATCCTTGAGCTGCACATTCATGTTATCCTCAGCCTCGAGCAGCTTCCCACGGTAGACCTGTCCGGACGTAATTTCGAGAGTGACAACGTGACCCTGTAACACATATATATTAGTATGGTTCATTTGAAGGCCAGATCCCCCGTGTCGGTCGGGCGGTGCGCGCAATTGCTTGACGTCTCTGGAGCGAGGTGGGGTTGAAGACATTGGGTTAAGTACCTGAGCTTCGTTCAGCAGCTTAATAGGAATACCGATAGTGCTCGTCATCTTGGCGTCGTGTCGGGGCACTTAATGACAATGGACGAATGCTTGGGTTGTATGTGGGGAGAGGATATGGCTGCGTGAATTCGTGGGGAGGGCGTTGTGGACGAGGCCCGCGCGGTTGAGGTTGGCCCAGATAGAGCTTGAAGCGGCGCTAACGGGCCTCAGAAATTCTGCGCGCAAGGCTGAGATCCGCGCCATCATCATGTGACCGTAGCCGCGATTATCTCAACCACGACATTGGCTTTCGATATAAAGGAGCCAGCTCTAATATTTGTCTCCGCGCGCCTCGAATCTTTTGGAGTTCACTATGCATTGAAAATAATATTAACCTTTCCTTATTTTTGTATCACCACACTGTTTTAACTATCTTTTCCTCCATCAACCGCATCAATGGTTGACCTCCGCACCTTCAACCTCTCAGGCACGCTCTCGTCGCTGAGCCTCCTCTTTCGCCCATCCCTCTGCATCCCTCAAGCTGCTGTGCGGAACTTTAATGAGCTGCCCCTACCCCTATCTCGTGCTTTTGACAACGATAAACGCTTTGGGAAGGTAAATATTAGGGCCGTAGTTCTGGACAAAGATGATTGTTTCGCCAGGCCTGGCGAGAACGAGATCGCACCTGAGTTCAAGGTATGTGACTTTACTTCTTTTTATCAGCTTTCCACGGGGAAGAATTGGATACAGATCCGTCTTCTATTTGGCACTATTTTCACGTGATTATATGGTCGTTCTATTGCCCCTGAGAACTCCCCTCCCTACATATGGACCTTAACTAACCGCAAACCAGGCACAATTCTCTCGACTCCGCGCAGCCTACCCGTCACCATCTATGTTAATTGTCTCCAACACCGCCGGCACTTCATCCATGGATCCGGATCTCACCTCCTCCGCTCTCCTCTCCGCCGCGACATCCGTCCCAGTCCTGGCGCACCGCACTAAGAAGCCTGGCTGTGGCGCCGAGATTATGGCTTATTTCCACTCGCACGCTGAGTTACGCGATCTGAAGCCCGAGGAGGTGGCTGTGGTTGGGGATCGCCTTGCGACCGATGTTGTGCTTGCAAATCGTATGGGGGCTTATGCTGTGTGGGTAAGGGAAGGCGTGGTGCCAAAGGAGCAGAAAAGCCTTTTTGCAAGGTGGGAGTACGGAATTCATGACTGGTTAAAGAGAAGAGGGGTCCAAAGCCCTGTACCTGAGAGCCCTTTTGAGTAAAAGACGAATATAAACTCTTGAGCCTCAAAACTGCCATCTTACTATTGTGTGCTCTTGATCTAAGCCGCGCCCATGTTATTTGCCCTTGGTCTTATAAAGGCTTGTTCAGAAGGAATTGGTCCACTTCTCAGCACTATTTGGCAATTTCTCACACCCTCCTGGCAAGCAAACTCTAGAGAGTAGCTTCTAACTTTGTTATTCGAAGTGATCATGCAAGACGAATGGAAATTATGATAATGAAGAAAGCGCCACGAAGAGTGCCTCTTCTTTCCTCTGGGGGTTTTCAAACATTGAGCAGACGCGGTTGTTGCCTTCCCAATGTTGGATCGCATCCTATAAATAGCACAGCGCTACGTAACGAGTTGCCCAATACCCCACACTTTCCCTCCGCATCAGCTTTATCATAACTATTCAATACCGAGGTTATTATATCGTACTCTATGGATTATAGTCAGATTAAGATATCAGCACAGTACTAAACATACATACAAATTGTTCGCTTCTCCGACGCCAAGAAAACATGCCGGCCTTTCTGGACTTACCAGTGGAGGTGCTTCAGCTAATAATCTCTCACGCCTCAACCGGCGATATTGCGGCTCTGGCAGTGCAGTGTAAACATCTCTACGGGCTGTGCGACATGGCTACTAGGAAGAAGTACTATCGAATTTGACTCCACAGAGAGTCCAACCTCCGAAAGTGCACTCAGCTCTTATTGTCTATTCTCCAAAGCCCAATACTAGGAACTTATGTGCACGAACTTGAATTCAGCAACAAGAATCCCCAGGGGAGATTTTACTGGAAGAAATACAACCGGCCGGATGAAGAAGAAGTAAAACGAGTATATTCCGCAACAAGACGGGCTGTCTTCTGCAGCACCGAAGAGAAACGAGTCGCGGAAGCCATTCTTGATGATGTGGAGATCCGCCGTATGGATCGCTTCATGGGTGGCATAATATAGTAAGAACCAACTTCCTGGCAACGAATGATAGGCGGGAATAACCCAGTCAATACTATCTATAGTGAAGAGGACGCGGAAGATAGTCCCGTGATTTTAAAACGCCAGGCACTAGCCGCTTTGTTTATGTCGGTCTCGCCGAATCTCGAATCGCTAATATTGACTCCAATGGTTTTTTGTCATTTGCTAGCATCTCTTCCGCGATCGATATCAATACAGCATCAATATGAAGAACACTATATCAGAACCAGCGACCCATTGGTAGATTTTCTGGACCGGGTTAATATGAGCCTTGTGAAGACAGAAGCTTTACAGCGCGTTCGACACCTTGAATTCGTCCCCAAAGACGATGACGTCCGGCATTTGTATAGACTCGTTGCCCTCCTCAGGAACCTCAATTTATTGTATCGTTTGCCAAACCTCGAGAGTATTTGCCTCACAGCGATGGCAGGACTCCACCCTGAAGATTTTGGGCTGCCGAATCACCACTGCGAACTGGCCGCTATCACCCCTTGCCCCAATACATCTAATATCCACAAAATCCATATTGAGAATTCCTTTCTGACAACAAGGTACCTAGAGCGTCTCATAGGCATTTGTAAGAGACTCACAGAATTCACATATTGGACAGAGCCAACTTTAAGTGATCGCCCTTCAGAAACTCCTAAGACGCTAGCCAGGTCACTTCTCTCACAAAGGCACAGCCTGGAGGCGCTCAGTTTAGAAATACATGATAGAATTGCAGACTTCGATACCGAGGAACCACCATTACAACGCCAAACGTGTCAAAGTGAGCAAAACCATGACAGTGAATCAGATATTTTGGTCGAAAACCTTATGGGCTCCGGGGGGGTTCTGATGCACTTTACATCCTTGACCCGCCTGAATCTCAACTTGCGGCTGTTCTTTTACTTCGCTACGGGCGTCAAGCCAATGGTCGCGGGCGAGAAGGACCGCGATGAAAGAGCAGGACAAAGTTTGCAACGCTACAATGAAGCAGCCATGCATGGATACATACAGCCAGCTCAAGGGCCGAAAAATTGGGAGAACCAGCCTCTAATAAGAAGTCTGCCGCCAAGGTTAGAGTATCTCTGTATCCTTGGGTATCACCATGGCCATAATAAGTGGCACGATGTTCTATTGTCAGGCTTGTTGAGAGACATCCGGGAAGGGAAACTTCTGCTTCACTTAAAAGTAAGTGGGGTGTTGGAGTGTGCCTCTAAACCGTCGTATACCCGTCAACCAGTGGTATATTCGGAGGAGAGCGACGACGAAGGCGAGTCTAGCAACGGTGAAGGCGAGTCTGAGACGGATATATAGATTCTCGTTGACAACGAATGGAATAATAGACGAAATTAAGACAGAGCTTGGAGAGGGCCTCTATCCGCAATAAACACTGTTTGGCGCTCCGTGCAACTTGCCTGAATCTTATGGGCTTCGCAGTAAGTTTCTTTTTAATTCCCAGTGTTATAACAATATTGAATCCCGATTTATGGCTACCGAGCATTTACTAATCATAGCAGCTGGTGCCTCCCATCATAGCCGGCCCGCTAACCGTAGCGTAGGATCGTCAGAACGTTTGGCCTATCATCCTCCTAAACTTCGCCGAACGGGGTTGGAATTTGCGGATATTCCGGCGAGATAGCGCATTATAGCGGGGCAACACGTATTCCTTCAGGATGAAGATGGGGCAAAGGATTGTTGACACAGTCATCGCGAAGCTTCAACATAAAAGCTTGCCATTGCTCCACATCGGATTTGAAATATCGTGAATAATTTATGTAGAAACTATGGCGACTACTACCATGACCGAGACTCAGCTGGTGGATGATAGACCTCAGATAATTGTTTCGAAGGATGACAATAATCTCTCGTCACATCTCCCGCCGGGTTTCCTCGATAAAATTCCAAAACTGGACCAACTCCAGGCTGGTCACCTCCGGCATTTTCACAACTTGTCGGCGCAATTGGATGGAGAATGGAGGCACATGGGCAGCCAGGAACCTGCCCAGGAGTGGCTGGATGCCCTGCGATATCAGCTTGCTACCATGACTTACGCTGCTGGAGCGGCTCACTACCACCATTTACCAGGACTTCGGTCTACATTTAAGGGCCTGTTCAAGAGGCTGATTAAGAAGATGCTCAGGAGGGAAGTATGGGGTTATTGGTATCTCACCAGCCAGAGCGGCAAGTTCGTTGACCCTGATATTACGGAATTGAGAAAGCCTTGGGCAGACCCAGTGAAGACGGAGAATATCATGGTATCTAAGCCCTGCCCTTTGAAGTTAGTTCTCATAATGGGCGCTAAAATTTGCTAGTATTCTGGACACCTCCTTCTCATGATATCACTCTTTGCTATGCTTTTCGACGATGATACTTTTGAGAAGGAAGATGCCCTCGTATTCAACTGGAATCCGATATTCTTCGGCATGGGACCCGAATCGTTCGTCTATTCCCGGCAAACCCTCCAAGATGCCATCATTTCTGAAATGGAAAAGAATGGGTGGAAGGGCGTGTGCTGTGAGCCGAATTGTGTATTCGTGGTTTGCAATCAGTTCCCTGTATTATACCCTCCTCCTCTAATGGAGTATTAGTAGTTGCTAATGACTATTATAGTTGCTAGCGATGCGCTATAATGATAGCAGAAACAGCACCAACATCGTAGACGAGGTACTGCCAAAATATAAAGAAGCATGGGCTGAGGGAAGTATGCTTGCCTCCAATGGCCTTATAGTTGATTGGTACCGAGTCAATCAGAAAAACATGGCTCAACCAATGAGTCTAGGTTTCACGGCCTGGTTTGTCTATCCCCTTCGTATTTGTTCTCGCTCAGTATCTAACCTGGCGCTCAGGGCCGGCGCATTCATGAACACCTGGAACTCCGCCGAAGTCCGCTCTACCTTCCACTCCCAGGCACTTGGGTTCCTTACGCGCGGCCCATCTGGAGGCGTCACCCTAAACCCAGTTCCAATAGCCCACACCATCCGGCGTCTAGTAGCGGAACAAGGCGCCGACCCAGACGCCCCCGAAACCCTTCGTAAGGCTAAAGAAATCGTAGCCTCGTCGGGACCAGCAAGGAGACCGCCATTTGCTCAGCCAGCACTGGGGTATGTCGTGCAGTGGCTTTCTGAATTAGGGAAAGAGGAACTACTATCAGGGTTACTGAAGCATGCTGATACTTTCCTTGGTCCCAGCTGGGAGAATGGAGGACTTTATTATACCCGATGCGACCAGCCCGTGGATGGAAGCGGGAATAGCACATTGATGGATCCCTACACCGGGAACGCGGCGATTGGGTATGCACGACTCAATATCGAGGATGGGCAGAAGAAGATGTGGGAGAAGCCTTGGACTGGCGAGTTTGTCAGGAGGAAGCCCTTCGTGGATACTACGGCGTTTGAAGACGAAGGAGTGGATTTCCTGAGGGCGGGGTGGGACGGGGAGTTAAATGCGTTTATTGTGACGGCGAAAACGTGGCATGGGAAGAGTTCGAGGTAAGTCTAACGTTCCCAGGGTTAGTTGATATGAGAGTGCCTTGCTAACTGCAATGCGGCGATAGTGCGGAGCTGTCATTTGGGAATTTACCACAAGGTGAATACGGGATTTATGTCGATGGCAAGTTTCAAAGGAGGCTACTAATTAAGGAAGAGAGTGAGGTGGTCTCAGAAACCATAGATATTGGCGGGGCAGAAAGAGACATCGTGGTCTTGAAATGCCATACGTAGTATTTAATGCACCTAGAAGCTCTTAAAACTTTTGAGGAAGCTGCGACACGCTTTGCTTGGTAATCGATCGTTCTTGCCATATATTGAATACTGAATATTTGAGGAAGGTACGACTAAGATTTGCTTGATAATCATACCTTCCATATCTAAAACTCAGAAGCTCCCGAGGCAAGTGCGACTGGAGCTTGCTTGGTAATCGTTCTTGCCATATATCCAGCCTCGAAGTTTGGAGGAAGGTGCCACCAAGGTTGTTTGATAATCATTCCTTCCCTATTTATATCTCGAAATATTGGAGGAAGCTGCGACTGAGGCTTGCTTGATAATTCGTACCTTCCGTAAGAAAAATAGTTAGTGCATTGCAATAAGGGGGCTTGATCACTCCATATCCATCATGCAAATGCATACGTTTAATACCAAATGTCCTGCATTTATAAAATCAACCAACTCCACTTATGCTTATGTACACCACGCCCATCTAACCCGTATATCTCCTCCCAGCCAAAACCCCCGTCCCAAAACGCCAACCACCCCGCACCTTCCCATCCGCACCGCAACTACGGCCCATACTGCTTAAGAAGCTTCTCATAATCCGCCTTCACTTTCGCGTCGCGCTCCGCCCTAGCCTGGCTCTCCCCTCCGCCATAAAAGAACAACAGGTCTCTGAAATCCGCCAGCGTCGTCTGGTCATGCACCATGATCGGCATATTCCAGTTCTTCATGTACCCGCCGGCGTCGATGTAGGTCCTCATTGCGTCGCGCGGCCTGCCGGCGGCGGCTTGGGAGATGGCGCGGTCGAAGGCGGCTTTTTGACGGGGGGTGAAGGATGCGTATTGGGCGTCTTGGGAGGCCTTGGTGTTTGGTGAGTCTTTGAGGGGGAGCGGGGGTTAGTTATGGGAGCATGGTTTTGAGGGAAAGTATGGGGAGAGGGTCGGAAGGACATACTGATAGACATGATGGAGGTTGTGATGGATAACAGTGGTTTGGAAAATTGGGGTTGTAGTGTATGGTGCTGCTGGTGGTTTGACTGTGATATTGATTTCTGATTTCGAGACTCGAACGACGGAATATCTTCCTGGCTTTATAGCCAACTCACCAAGTCTGATTTCCTCATGAAACCATCATGCCCACCGACCAACTTATCCAACAGCGGCAATACTCAATATTCTTCATATCTACGGCGGTAGCGCGGTCATCGCACCCTCACCTCATGGACCATAGCCACCATCTACCCAACAGCGCCTCCATCTCTGACGTTAAACCCACCACGGTTATCGACCTTCTAGCTCATCTAACAGCGGCAATATTCGCAACCCTCCCAGACCAACTCATATCCAACACCCACCGGAGACGGTATCATCGTCATTCTGACCGTAGTATCGCGGACTATACAGGCACGAGGGCGGGTGCGGCTTGAGAAACTGGCCCTGGTGTTGGAGAAGGCAGTATATGATGTCTAGGCGCTTTAGTTACGGGCGGATATGGCCCAAGAAGATGGCCGTGGTGATGAAAATGGTGGCTTGGTTTTTACAACCGTAACGCCCACTACCCACCACCACCACCACCAACACACCCAAAACACATC
>JPJW01001104.1:0-44174 GCA_000750755.1 Pseudogymnoascus sp. VKM F-4513 (FW-928)
AAGGCGGGCGGGGGAGAGGGCGGACCTTGGTTTAAGACGCGTTCGAGTTTGAATTTGGGGATTAGAGATTCGGCTGCTGAGGTTGTCGTTATGCCTGCGCTGGTCTCCATGGCGCTTCTTGGATTGAGGGGTTGTACTGTGGAGGGTGCTTGGTGGAAGATGGTTGGTTTGTGGGGGTCTTTTTTGGTTGAACACAAGAAAGTTGCGGTGAATGCAAGGTACGCGACAGGGGGTACCCGCGCGGCCCAAAAGTTCCGAGAATAGATCGTACGCGGGTAGCAATCGGAAGGAAAAATTACGCTCATACAGGTCTTCACGTTATTTGATTTCCGAGTAGATGGGTCAATGAAAGGTTGCGACAGAGCCCAAACCCTTTGCTTTTCAATATATTTAATAATTATTTAAATTAGGTATATTTCTTTTGGTTGATATTCCTAGAGCCACTAGGGAGGGCCTGTTGATTTAACAGCCGCTCTCCGGCCCCTGAACATCACCTTGTTCACATGATATGGAGTCAACGATCTTCAAATAGTACCCATTTGGCAAAGCGTACGAATATGGATAGATAGTCGATTTGGCATGTGTGTCTATAATATATTTCATAAATATATGAACCTCTAAACATGTCTATAAACGAGATGGACGTCCTACTAAACATGGGAACAATAAATTCCCAAAAACTAAACTCAAAAAAAGAGAAACAATAAATAAAAATCAACAAATAAACCTGAATTTCAACCAATATAAATTTCAGGCTTTCCACAATGCCTCCAAATCCGTTTCAATGCCCATCAGCTCAGCAAGTCGCCCATCTTTTTTATCGCCCATCATTGTTAAAACTGCGCTGAACAGTTCGGCAAACTTGTCAGCTTGTTCATCGTTCAAAGCCTTGCTGTCCCACTGTAGCTTGAACCGGTGTCCCTTCGCAGTCTTTTGGACTTCTACCATCAAAGCATAGTTGATGGTCATGAAGACTTTGCTCTGGGCCATGACAATCCATCTCATAGGATCAGGCTTAGCCGTGGCAGGGGCGGGCTCGAATGGCTGGAAGCAATATAGCAGCTTGGCGGAATGCATTTGCCTATCTCTATTTAGAGCCTTGTACACGTCATATAGACCAACAGCGCCATGCTCAGTCGTGTCCCAAAACTATGCCTGCGTATCTTTGAGGAACTTGACGATTGACTCCTTGTTGGACAGCTTCGATCGAAAGGGTAGGAAGTTAGCGCAAGCGCCGTTCAAAGTTTGAGGATTCTCGACGTCAGCGTTGCGGCTAGTGAGGAGGTTGTCTACCAGAACATCGTTGACCCCGGTTAACTTGCCCGCAACGATTGAATAGGCAGCTTGAAAGACGGTTGAGGCTGTCACGCCAAAGGCAGCTGCTGTACTATCTACGTCTGCGTTGACAACGGCAAACTTTATCCTGTCTGAAATGGGCTGTAGTGGCAGGTTGTGTCCGGGGGTGTATGAGTGGAGTGAACGCTTCCAATATCGCAGTGCCTCGTTTCGATCGACACCATGAGCCCATTCAATAAATTTCTTAAATGAGTTGACAGGGGGGATATTCTTCTCGCCGCGGGCGATGGCCCTAAACTGGTCGTCGAAGATCCGGAGGAGAGTTCCGTCATACGAACCATGATCGACTTTGATACAGAGTGTTCTTGAACCGTCTGTTAGAGATTGAAGGAGCCTATACTTGATATTAGGCCTGCCAAAGGTAAAGAGTCCGTCCCGCAGGCTCTCCATGTGTCCAAGCTTCTCTGCTTCAGTTGAATAGAAGATATGCTCGAAGTACATTACCGGCTCTCTGACGATAATCTAGGGTACTGTTAGATAACTTGGCCGTTTCCCGTAGTCATTGTGGACTTACCTGATACCAAGATGATTCATCATTTTGGTCAGCTTGGAAGTACATTGTCCGCAAGATTTGGTTTCTGGCTGTCAGCTCCCTCGTCGTATCTTTCCGAAGCTGGAGGTCAAAGTGTGGAGAGAGCTCTCGACAGGCAGTGAGATTCCAGAACTGTTGCTTCTTGTGCCCTTGAGTCAAAAACTCAATCTGACCGGCACCGCAGGGATAGACATCCTCGACATATTGATGGAAGTCGATGCCGGCATTCCCCATCGCCGACAACACCGATTTTGGGGTCTCATACTTGACTTCTGCGGCAACTTTCTTCTTCTGTGCTGCCTTGAGATTTTTCGCCTGCTCTCCGAGGGTTGGGTTGGACAAGATATGAGATACAGAGATATTATAAGACAGCTCCCGGCACGCAGAAACGACATTGATGGCGGATATTGAATCTCCTCCTAGACTAAGGAAGATAGAACTCGCACCTATGGACTCTTCGGGCTCGTCGAGAACCGACGCCCATGCCTGTCGCATTACTAGTTCTTCTTCGGTCGAGGCAGCCACGAATTCATCTGAGCCATTGTCACGAGGCAGATATGCGGTGATCTCAGCATTCGTCATGCGCTCCGCAACTGCTATGAGAGCCTTCCTGTTTGACTTGCCTGACGGAAGAGTCGGAAAGCTCCTGAAAGGCAAGAATAGACTGGGTACCATATAGTGCGAGAGTGTGGTAAGACGAGAAGAGAGGCTCGAAATCCGATCCAAGTATTCATCGGCTGGTAGAATTGCTGTGTCATTCGGCAGATGGTCGCCTTTGAAGATGCAAAAGGCAACAAGTTGGCGCTTTCCATGCAATTCAGCCACAGACACGATAGGAGCATCGACATCCTCAGTTACGAGGATTGCGTTTTCGATTTCGCCAAGTTCTATGCGGAATCCGTTAAGCTTGATTTGATAATCTTTTCTGCCGAGGCACCTGTGGCACAATTAGTAGTGGAACATTGCAACACTGCTGCGATGGATATGCTTACTCAAGGCTCCCGTCATCTGCCCATCGTGCCAAGTCTCCCGTTCTATAGAGTGGCTCTCCGTCGTTATCGCGGACGAAGGCTGCAGCCGTTTGCTCTGGGCGGTTGAGGTACCCCTTCGCGAGTTGCGGTCCGCGAACACAGAGCTCTCCGACGGTACCATGTGGGACAGGCTCCAAGTTGCCAGCATCAGGAGAAACAATGGTTGCAGTAACATGCTTCAATGGGTATCCGATACTGTTGAGACTGCCATTTGGTTTTATATGCGAGACAGTCATTAGGATAGTGGCTTCGGTGGGACCGTAACTGGAAACTTGTTAGTTGTGCTAGGGGGATGGATTGGGGAAAAAATCTTACCCATTATAAACATCTACGCTCTGCGCCCAGTGCAGAATGTTGACGTCTATTTTCTCACCGATTCAGCACCTTCAAACCAGGTACTTCTGCTGGCCCACCCGAAATGAGTTTGGTAATAGCCGGTGTGAGCATTACTTGCTCGATCTCCAACTCATTGATATAACTGGCGAGATTTGATAGCAGCTCATCCTGTGGTGCAAGGCATAAAGTTGCCCCAGCGGAAAAGATAGTGAAAACATCATAATACGAAGCATCAAAAACATAATTGAGAACCCATAGGGCATTCCAATCAGAAGTCACAGCAGTGGCTTCAATCATACCCTCGGCCGAAGCAGTCACAGCTGAATGCTGTACGAGGACACCCTTTGGCAAGCCCGTCGAGCCAGAGGTGTAGATTGCGTAGATTACGCTTTCTGGGGTGAGATTTGGAACTACAGGATTCTGTGTAGAGTCCGAGGGAAGTTCCATATCCTCTGTAATAATCATTTCGACGCCAAACGATGCGCAGGCACTCTTGTTGTGTCCATCTGTAACAATTCGCTTTGCCTCAACATCCTTGGCAATGAATGCATTTCTATCATGCGGATTTAGTGGATCGAGAGGTGTAAACGAAGCTCCAGCTTTGATGATTCCAAGGATCGAGACCAACGTTTCTATCGACTTTTCCATGTAGAGCGGGATCATCTCGCCGTGCTGGACACCTTCCGAAATGAGCCAAGAAGCGAAGCTATTGGCTTTTCCGTTGAGCTCCGCGTACGACAACGATTCCCCCGAAGCTGTGCGAATAGCAGTTTTCGATGGAGTAGAAGCCGCAACAGACTCGAAAGCGGCATGCGCAAGATCAAATTCTGGGTATGATGTTACATGTCTTGGGATTTCTTGAGCAAAGTCTTCATAGATTGATGAGACCCCTTCAGGATTGCCGATCATGCCACTCACGATCTGGACAAATCTGCCCAGTAAAGTCTCAGCGGAAAGCAAATCTCCAGAAAAAGGCACTAGCATCTTGACAGATGTTGGGTCTGTTTCGCTGATCTCAATGGTGATGTATCTAATTGCAAGGTCAGTTTGAACAATGATTGAAAAGGAGGAACACTCACTGAGTGAAATTGTCTCCATGGGTCATAATAGGCACCAATGGGCCACTAGAGAGGCTGTAATTTTGGTTAACAAGTATATTAACCATAGTGTTGAAGGCACTTGGCGTCAAGGACCCCTCCGCTAAGGCATTTCGCATTCCAGAGTGGGCAAATTTGGATAACAACCAAAGATTGCTTTGCACGCTTTTTGCAAAGTCCACGGCCTGAAGCGTCTCGTCTACTTGCACTCTCATAGGCACAGTATTTAGTGTCGGGTTATCTAGGGACAAAATGCCGTTCAGGTCGGCATCTCGGCCAGAAAATGCTGCGACGAATGTTACGTCTCTAGTATTGAGTATCGAAGCAAGAGTTAAAGCCCAGGCGGCATGGATGAATGCACCCATAGTAATACCATAGTCGTGGCTATATTTTGTTAAGCCATCCGCAATCGCGGATTTTAAAACGAAAGGCTCAGAAGCCTGTGCACCGATTCCAAGATCAACGATAGTTGGCGTGGACGACTGAAGATAGCCCCTCCAGAACTCCTTGGCCTTTTCGTCATGCGCCCGTTTCTGAAAGGCGACGTACAGGCTGAAGGGTAGGCGAGGAACTGTTAATTTCCCTTGCAAGACCGAAATAGTATCATGAATAATGAATTGGCTGGACCAGAAGTCAAATAAGCTGTGGTGCATCTCTAGGAGGAGAATTTCTTCGTCAATCACAGTAACTCTGATGAGAGGTTCGTCCAGAGGCATCTCTTCCCTGCTTGAGTCTCTCATGACACTATCCAATGAAGCCCCTTTAATTGACTTCCAAGGGATTCTCGCTGTTTTCTTGACTGCCTGGATAAAGCTTCGTTTGTGTGGGAAGAAAACAGTTCGTAGAATACTGCTGCGAGCTAAAACCTCATTCATAGCCAACTGCACCTGAGAAGAACTAACGCCCTGAAGCTTATAAGTGCGCTGGTAGACGTAGTTGACGGTGCCCAAGATAGAGTCCGCTAGAATACCTTCTTGTAGTGGCGTTACAGGGTAGGCGTCTTCAAGGCCAACCTGATTAATCGTTGCTCCTTGTGGGAGTAAAGAGAAAGGTGCAGGAAGGGTAGAAACCCCATAATTTGGCTCGGTTTGGCAAGCAAGCATTTGCCTTATTGACTTGGATTGCAGGATATCCGAAACCGAGATGTGGATATCGATTTTTCTCAGGTTGGATGCTACAACAATGGCATCCAGGGACGAACCACCAAGGTCCTGGAACGAAACACTGAAGTCGACAGTGTCTGGCGATATCGAGAGAGCAGTAGCAATTTCCTTAGCAACCTTGACGTTAGGGCTGAATTCAAGTTTGTCATCAGTTTCTAAGAGTCGAAGCGATGCCTGCGACGATTGTGGGGTAACGACTGATGGTGTGATGGACAG
Organism: Pseudogymnoascus sp. VKM F-4513 (FW-928); assembly: GCA_000750755.1. NCBI lineage: Eukaryota > Fungi > Ascomycota > Leotiomycetes > Thelebolales > Thelebolaceae > Pseudogymnoascus > Pseudogymnoascus sp. VKM F-4513 (FW-928). Next base: position 5,732 of record JPJW01001104.1, read on the forward strand.
TTTGATCAGCTTGTTTGCATCCATCGCTTCAACCGCCCTTCGGAGACTGGTTATATCAACTTTTCCGCTGGCTGTGAGAGGCAATTCTTCCCGCTGAACCCAGTATCGAGGAATGGCATAATGTGGGAGCAGAGCTCCTAGCTCCAAGCGTATTTCTCTGATTAGAGATGCCCAGTCTTTCCCCTTTTCGGGCACGATAATACCAACTAATGTGTTTCGATTGAGGACAACAGCGGACACCACACTCGATTGGACAACACCAGGTTGGACCTGGATTATGAAGTTTGACTCGCTCGGCTCTACTCGCTGACCGTCAATCTTGGTCTGCTGGTCGATTCTACCAATAATCTCGATTGTTCCGTCATCATTCTCGATGACCATGTCACCTGTCCGATAGAGGCGCCCGGGTCCATATGGATTGTTGATAAAAGCCTCCCGGGTCTTCTGCGGAAGGTTGAGATACCCTCTGCCGAGCTGGTTTCCGCCAAGACATAGTTCGCCGGGGGTCATTGGTGTGACGCGGTTGAGGGTATTCGGAGCAAGTACAACATATGTTGTGCCTGTGTTACGGTTAGTGAGCTCGGTTTTGAAACGAGCCTTGGATTCAAGGGTCATTAACACGAATATTACGTACTATCTGAAGGAATTCCAATAGTTCGCGCCGAATGGCCAGGCTTCAGAATGTGTCTCATATTTAACTACTGTTCGTTAGTCCTTTGCATTATCACCTCGGAACAGGGTGAGCATACCTGAGTGCATTCGCTAAGGCCATATGCACTTATGAGCTCTACCTTTCCTGACCAAGTCTCAACTAGTTCTGGACTAACGGATTCGCCGCCGAGGGTAATTTGTTTGATAGCCGAAGGGATATTTGATACATCGATGAGCTTTAGCATGCTTGGTGTAATCTCTAATGACGAGATACCCATTTCATTAATGGTGTCGCTTAGATACAGCGTGATATTCTCTTTGCTGGCAAGGCATAACGTGCCACCACGGCAAAGGGCCCCGAGAATGGTGCGCTGTGCGGCACTGAAGATTGGAGAATGACAGAGCAGCTGCCGGAAAGGCTTTGATGGGTCTAAGTTGGGAAGTGCGGAAAGCCCGGCATGAGCAGCCGAGTGAGGAAGCATAACACCTTTCGGGTGTCCAGTCGTGCCGGACGTGTAGATGACATAGGCGGTGTCTGATGGGTCTTGGTAGTTGTTGATGTTGGTGAGGTATCTTGGGCTCATAGCTTGGGACACCGCGACAAGATCCTCGATCAGTGTTTCTTGAGTAGGCTCGAAACTTCCCGCGGTCGCGGAATCGGTGGTGACAAACAATGCTTTGGTATCTTTGACAATAAACCGATTACGCTCCATGGGAGAGTCAGTTGACAGGAGAACATAAGCTGCCCCGGCCTTTAAGACTGCTAGTAAGGCGATAACCAGGTTTATAGACCTAGAGATGGCAATAGGAACAATGGTATTTTTTGCCCAGGACAACTGCCGTGCCACTCCATTGGCAGCATTGTTGAGCTGCTGATAGGTCATCTCATCTTGGTTTTCAAACTGAACGGCGATGGCGTTGGGAGTCTTCTCGGCCCGAGATTGAATATCTTACTGTCGGTGGCTATATGGGTGATAATGTCGACTATTCCACCAACCCCTCTGATGGCTCTAACTACGCCGCTGTTGTCGCTGCGCTTGTTGCCCCCCTATCTCGTGGCACAGTTTCCATTCGCTCCAATGACACATCTGACGCTCCCATCATTGATCCCCGCTGGCTGACACATCCTACAGACCGTGCAGTAGCCATAGCGGCGCAGAGGCGCCTAAGGGAGCTGTTTGCGACGAAGGCAATGAAAAAAGTTGTGGTGGGCGATAGAGCGTACCCCCCAGTTTCGATCGGCGTGGAGACCGATGCACAGCTATTGGCGGAGGTGAGGGAGGGGTTCAATACAGTGTGGCATGCAGCGTGTACGTGTAAGATGGGGAAGAAGGAGGACAAGATGGCAGTGGTGGATGGTAAGGCGAGGGTATTTGGGGTGAAGGGGTTGAGAGTGGTGGATGCGAGTTCGTTTGCTCTATTGCCGCCGGGTCATCCGGTGAGCGCTATTTGTGAGTGATGTTCTTCTTTCTTGTGAGTTGAGGTTCTAGTTGGCTAATTTCAGGCGTGTAGACGCTTTAGCAGAGAAAATTGCAGACGATATTAAGAAGGATCCGGTGGTTGTGTAGATGGAAGGGGTAATGTGGAAGAGAGGACGTGTCTGATGGGAGGTATGATAGAAGAGCTCTCTTACAGTAGCTAAGGGGGGATATTAGTGGGTAAGGAGCTATGGGTGAGAAGACAATTGCAGATGCAGGAAGAGCGGAGACTTTCTTTGGACTTCGACGCTGCACAAGAAATAATTTCGTTTCATTTATTAGTTCATATTTTTCTATATAGTTGGCACATAGTTATCCACAGAACAAAGGAATAGATGCATGGCTGAAGATCTTGTAACCAGGGAAGAAGTTGTTAGAAATATGTAGAAATTACGGAATGTTTGTTGGTGATATTATAAAGCGCACGTTGTTTGTAATACATCACATCTGCAGCGTGATACTCAGAAGTAGTTCCTTGTGAACTGTGGAAATGCATCACATATTTGCATAATTCGTAATGAGCGAATCCGTACATATGTGGAAGCATAGCTGCCAGTTGTATAACGTGCAACATATTGTACACTGTAGGACTGCCCACTGTACACTGTGAGACGTGCATAGCCCATATCGGCACCTGATAAAGCAGCCTCGCATCCGTCGCAGAACAGGAAAGTCGATGCGGCCGCCTCAGCGCAGTAGCTTGGTTTACCAATCGTCGATCCGAGGGCGATCGCCGGTGCGCTATCCTTAGCGTCGGTTATGGTTACGTCTGACGGGTGACAGCTGTCAGCTTACGATAGTATACGGCAGTATACAGCAGTGGAATAAGAGAATAAAGCTGTATCAAATACACAAGAGACTGCACAGATTACCCTGGACCGGAACTAACAAAGAATAGGTATGTCCTTGCCACTATTGTGTGCGTTTTTGATGGACAGGAGCTTTCATTATGGTCCACAAAGAATGCATGGGGCGGGAAGTTCCTGCCTGAGGAAAGCACAGCTTCGAATTATTACCAATTATTCAGTTGGCGTGCACGGTGAGTAATTCAATTGTGACCTTCATAATCAAAGAAGACAGGAAGGAGAAGCCCAAAGAAATAATAGAAGGAATGGACTCGTTGACGATGCCAGACTGGCTGGGTTGCTTAGTAAATGCCAAATACCAACCCCTTGGACAGGGTGGAAACTGTGCTTAGAAATCCTGGGCGACGACGTCGTCGATTGTTATTGTCATTTTGGATATTTGTCGTTCCTGTAATTCTCATCGTCGATTCACTTCGGTATATGCTGTGTGATTGACATTTCCTCGTTAGGAGAAAGGTATAAAGTACCCTTCAATTTCCACGGTTGGTCTCTCTTCCTTCTTACAACTCCACACATACAACACACATTCACTCTCGATCATCCTACTTCAAACTTCTTCTTTCAGTTCAGTCTCCAGACTTCAACCAGCCAATACAACTTGATTTTGATCACTTCAAAGTCATACATCCTACCTTCAAAATGGTTCAACCAATCAAGCTTTATACCGTCGCCGCCGTAAGCCACTTCCTGTTGAAACCCATACCAAAATTCACTCTGCTAAACATAAACACAGGGTCCAAACCCATGGAAGGTTGCCATCTTCCTTGAGGAGCTTGGTGTTCCTTACACCAACGAGCTCAGAACCTTCGCCGAGCTCAAGCAGGAGCCATACCTCAACATCAACCCCAACGGTCGCGTTCCAGCCATCCATGACCCAAACACTGGTATCACTGTCTTCGAGGTGAGTTAATCTACCATGACAAATTCTTCCTATCCCCCTTGATCAATACTCCTCAGCCAACTCACTATGACCCCACCTTATACTCACACTCTTCACAGTCTGGCGCCATTCTCCAGTACCTGGCCGAGACCTATGACACGACCAACAAGTTCCATCATACCAGTGGCCAAGAGAAGTACGCAGAGTACCAGTGGCTCCATTTCCAGACCTCTGGTCAGGGCCCCTACTTTGGCCAGAAAGCCTGGTTCTCCAACTACCACGCCGAGAAGCTTCCCTCCGCCGAGGCCCGCTACGAGGGCGAGATCCGTCGCGTACTCGGCGTCGTTGAGCTTCACCTCAGCAGGACCAAGACTGACTACCTTGTTGGCAACACCTACACCTACGCCGATCTGTCTTGGACCACCTGGAACCAGCTCATTGGCTGGTTGGCACCCGCGATCGACGTGAAGAAGGACTTCCCTCTCTTTGGGGCCTGGGATGAGAGACTCCAGTCTCGTCCTTCCGTCAAGAAGGTTGCCGAGGACAAGGCCAAGCTCCAGTAAACTGGAACTGCCAAGTCGTGACTTCTATTTCCCGTGAATGGAAGGAGCTATACTGGGATATGAGGGTGCAGAAATGGTGGGGAAATGCGATGACTTTATGGCTTCGAGACAATGAAAACGATTTCATACATGTGTTCTCTGCAATGTGACTGTGAATTCAACGATGAAAACTACTTGGAGTAATGAAGAATTATGCACTGAAATCAATAATTGTGAGTCGATAATTGTGACTCAATATAAAGTTATAATATCTGACTAATTTTAAACGCATCGATAACCATTCCAAAATCTGATGGTGCCGAGGGTGGCGTCTACCCCTCTAAAAGACGGGGAGTCTGACAGCACCAGCCCAAATCTACCGTGACCAGCCGTACGTAGCTCTTCAGATTTGCGCGAGGCCACCATCAGCGGCAACCTCACTGCCAGTCATGAAGCTGCTGTCCTGCGATGCGAGGAAGGCAGCCACCGCTCCAATTTCCGCCGGATCAGCCATACGGTGAAGTGGATTAAGCAATGCAAAAGCCTTCATGCCTTCCTCACCCAGAGCTTCCTTCGCAAGTTCGGTCGCCGTACACGCAGGCGAGAGCACGTTTACCCGGATACCGGTGCCTTTCAAGTCCTCCGCCCAGGTTCGCGCTAGGTTGCGCACACCCGCCTTGCTCGCGCCGTAAAGACTAAATGCCGGGGAGCCAGTAGTGCCGGCGCTTGATCCGGTGAGTATGATTGAACCGCCCGCGCCCATCAGAGGTAACGCCTTCTGGATAGTGAAGATTGTGCCCTTTACATTGATGTCGAGGATTTCGTCGCAGTGCTCGACGGTGATCTCGCCGAGCTTAAGCTGGCTTCCTACCCCGGCATTGGCGAAGACGATGTCGAGGGTTCCCCGCTCGGCTTGTACTGCTGCGTAGAGTCGGTCGAGGTCGGTCAGATCGGAGACTGAGCCCTTCACTGCGCGGGCATTGGGTCCGAGTTCGGAGAGAGCTGAGTCGAGTTTGTCCTGTCGGCGGCCGAAGATGAAAACAAAGGCGCCCTCCTCGATGAAGCGCTTTGCAGCTGCGAGACCAATGCCAGTAGCACCGCCGGTGATGACGGCGGTCTTTCCATTTAGTCTGGCCATGTTGTGTATCTTTTGTTAGAGGCGAGGGAATGAAGGTAGGTTGTATGAGTTTGATGTAAGAGATAATTGTTACATCTTTGGATGAGACACGCCGCCATCTTATATAGAAGCAACTGATTAAGGGGTAATTATTGTATCTCTGAATTAGACATGTGTTGTTGCTTGATGAACGCAGTTTCTCTATCACTCCGCCGGAGCGGCGCTCTCACAAGGTCTCGTAGATAGAATAATTTTCATTTCCTAGCATTCTGTAACTCGAAGATTTATAAAAGTATATGATGTTTCGGCCGAACCTACAATTGCTAGTTCTTTGACTTGGCGATTGGAATGGCCGAACCACCAAGTGAGAAATTGATGGTTCGACCGTCCGGTGGTCGTATGAATAATCATAAGCCCGAACGCCGAGCGATCATAGTTGATCTAATCTTTGATTATAAACACCGGCAGAATTCTCACCGCCTTCCGTTCGTGGGCGAGGAGGACGCATGCGACAGAGTATATAGCAGGCGCGCGTTTCTTGCTCAACGGAATATACGCTTGATTTCTTTTTACAATCAAAATCATGTCTGGCACATCTCCTATCATCCTTATCCTTGGCGCAGGTCCAAATATTGGCCAGTCAGTCGCTCGAATCTTTGCTTCCAAAGGTTATAAGGTTGCCCTCGCAGCCCGGTCGCTTAAGGAGACAGACAGCACAGACAATCAGTTGAACATTACATGTGATTTCACCAACACAAACGATGTTGTCGACGCATTTAAACGGGTCAATAAGGTGTTTGGTATTCCAAGTGTAGTCGTTTATAATGGTAGGCCCTTTTACCCGAGGATGGCATTGAATAACTACTGAAAATTCGCAGTCAGTGCCTCGACGTTCACCCCAGCAGAGGACCCATTCGCTCTTCAACTGGCCGATCTCAATCGAGATGTGACAGTCAATATCACTAGTGCTTTTGTCGCCGCGCAACAAGCTGTGTCTGGCTTTGCACAGCTCCCTGCTTCTGCTTCGAAGACATTCATCTACACCGGAAATATCCTAAATACTGCTATCATCCCGAGATTTCTCGACCAGGGCATCGGAAAGTCCGGCGGCGCACATATGATATGGGCTGCTTCAGCTGCATATAAAGACCGTGGATTCAAGTAGGATATTCAAATCCCGTCTTGATTCGCTGGTTAAAATACTAAACAATTCGTAGATTTTATTACGGCGACGAACGGAAGGCAGATGGTTCCGCAAAATATCGGGTTGACGGGGAGGCGCATGGAGAACTCTACTGGAAGCTTGCAGAGGACAAGACGCAAGGTCCGTGGTTGCAGACTTTCGTTAAGGGTGTTGGATACACGAAGTTTGACAGTCAATACGCGTCTTCCGGCTGAAGCATGTCTGAGCGTCTGATTGCGAGCCTGTGAGAATATTTGTTGGCAACCCCACCGGTGTTTCTACTGTCGACTACGGATCTACAGTACATATATATCTCAACATCTAGCGTCTGTATTGCGAGTTCAAGTAGGATAGATTGACAAGGTTATTTTGCCTAAATATTGATGCATGCGTAGCTCGTTGTCGGTGCCATATTTGCCGTGTCAGAGCTAAAAGCTTATTTCCACATGGAATCGCAGCGATAGGTCAAATTCTGTAAACCGTAGATGACATGCGTCCGAAAATTCCCGTATCAAAAAGGTGATGCATTGTGGACATTCAAATCATCTATTCAGTCTCAATAGCCTGAAATAAATTTTATCCATGTGTATTTAAGCATCAATTGGTAAAATAATACTCTCGACACTGCCCAACCAGGAACCACAGATGGCGTTGGATCTGCGATCCTGCGAGAATATCCGTCGCTACCCCACCGGTCGTCAAGGGCTACATATCGCACTAATTTCCGTAAGCGGGTAGATACAGAATGCAAAACCTTAATTGTTGATGTAGACTTGGCTGAGGAGTCAAATAAGTCTGGCAGCGATGCTTTCCGTAGCCCGTTGTGGACCTTTGATTTTGCGCGGCCCAGGTTTCTAAAAGAGACTTATAGAACTAATATTTATAATGGGAAATAACAAAGCCCCTCTTCCCTTTAGCTTAGTCAATTTGACAACTGGCTTATACTGAGGTTTAATATAATAATATGATAATTATATAGTGGTAATACCATAGAACACTCCATCGGACAATAGCATCCCGGAAGTCGGAAAGCAACCGCCGAGGTGTGAACTGGAGAGTGAGCGTAGCATTAGGCTAATGCTTGGTGTCCTGGTAGTTGTGCCCGAAACGGCGCCACAAATCTCCGTCGGAAGAGGCGTTGTCGATGACATGGGCCATGCCAATCTCCATTTACCCGGTTGGGTGTTTATAGCGCGGTACCTGATGAAGCTGATGAAGCTGATGAGCTGTTCGCGTCAGCTATCGCCGAGGTACTGTGATTGCGGTTGGGGATTGGTGCACGCTAATGCGGCGCTATCTCAAAAACCCCAGACCCCACATGGGTCAACCCCGGCACTGTCACGCTCACACTACCATTGCGTAGGGGAAGACCCACGTCCGGATGTCAAGTTTAAGTCGAATACGATGCTGGAGCTCTCAGAAATGGAGACAGACGCCCCTAAATTTGCCGTCTATACGGGCTCTGAACGAGGAATATCATGCTGTGGTACCGCCCCGATCCACGTCTTACCTGTCGACGTATATCTGATTGAGTTATTAGTGCAAAAGGCCAGCCCCTGACTAGCCTCATTCCTCGATCGGCCCTACATTTGCTTCCAAGCTTTCCACATCCAGCGAAACGAAGAACAATGGAAAAGATACTACGTTGCCCCGCCTCCGGTGGGGTACTAGGGGCTCTTACTAGTATTTATCCACGTATCACGCTAATACCATTGGACCGTAGAGTCTCTTCCAACAAATGTGGATATACCCCAGGATGTTGTTACCCCGACATGTGGGAGATGCGGCGAGAAATATCAGACTACGACATGTCTTTCCGCTTCTTAGCCTTCTCTCCTGCTTAGCGGGTTTCCAGAACCGAAACTGGGAAAGGACGAAAAGCATAGATAGCGGCAGCTGTCCCCGTCACTTCTGCGTCTCTTTCCTCGTCCTCTCTCCACACGCTATTCCTCTAGGCAAATACTAGCCAACATGAGCGACCCAGTCGATTCCAAAGTGCCCAGCGGGCCAAAGGTCGAGCCCGAGGATGGCTTGACCCAAGTAGAAAATGTCTACGAACTTGACGAAAAGGAGACAGCTGCTGCTTACAAGGCGGGTGCGGTGGAGGCAGAGAATGCGGAGCACAATATGACGGTGATGGAAGCCGTTCATGCGTACCCTATGGCTGCCTTTTGGGCCGTTGTAATGTCCTGCACTATTGTAAGCAGCTTTTCCGTCCATCAAGTTGACATTTCCTGCCACGAGACATCACGCCTAACATGTCTCTAGATTATGGAGTCTTACGATGTCTTCCTCATCGGCCAGTTTGTCGCGCTACCTGCGTTCAAGATTAAATACGGTATCGAACATGGCAACGAGCATGTTATTGAGACCAAGTGGCAGTCTGCACTTCAAGTTTCTGGACAGCTCGGTGCGCTTATCGGTGTCTTCCTAGCTGGGCCCCTCACCAGTCGTATTGGATACCGCTATGCGACCTTGACTGGTCTCATGCTCTTGAACGTCTTCATTTTCGCATTTTACTTCGCTCAGTCGCTCCCGGTGATTTTCGTATCCCAGCTTCTCGAGGGCATACCGTGGGGAATCTTCATTGCCAACGCACCCGCGTATTGCAGTGAGATTGTGCCGATCAAACTCCGTGCCCCTGCTACCCAGATGCTGCAGATGTTCTGGGCAATTGGTAGCATTATTGTTGGCGCCGTTACATACTGTTACGCTGACACACTTGAACCAATCGCCTATCAGTACGTGCTCATCCCCATTAATAGCAAGCCCTTTGCTAACGAAGAGAAATTAGGGTTCCTATTGCACTTCAATGGTTGTTCCCTACACCACTCGCCATCCTCATCTTTTGCGCACCCGAGTCACCCTGGTGGCTTGTTCGAAAGGGACGTCTCGAAGAAGCAGAACATGCGGTCGGCCGTCTTGGACGCAAGTCAAGGCTAAATACCGGCGAAACCGTGGCTATGATGCGTCGTGTCATTGACCTCGAGGCAACTGAGAAGGAGCCCAACCACTTGGAGCTGTTCAAAGGCACTGATCTATACCGTACCCTGATTGTTTGCGGTGTGTACGCAGCGCAAAACCTTACTGGTAACCTTATCGCCAACCAGGCCGTCTACTTCTTCCAACGTAAGCTATCATCGTCGCCGTTTTAGGTTAATGTGTGTGCTAATAAAACCGCAGAGGCCGGCATGAGCGACCAAACTGCATTTGCCATGGGTCTTATCACTTCGGCACTACAGATGATTTTTGTCATGCTTTCATGGATCCTCACTACGTACTATGGCCGTCGTTCTATCTACCTCTGGGGTTCGGCTGGCAACACTATCTTACTAGTTGCCCTCGGTATTGCAGCATCGTGTGGAAAATCATACGCAGCTACTACGGCACAGGCGTCTCTGGGACTAATTATCTCTGTCCTGTTCACCTTGGGACCTGCACCCGCCTCGTGGGTCATTATTGGAGAAACCTCGGCCATCCGCCTCAGGCCTCTGACGACCGGAATGGGACGTGCTTCATACTACATCGTCGAGATTCCTTGCATCTTCCTCGGAAGTTATATGCTCAATCCAACGGTAAGACAATTCTTCGTCCGAGTCTTCGTGGCTATTACTGACATATACTGCAGGGCGGAAACCTTGGTGGCAAGTGCGGCTACGTTTGGGGTTTCACCGGTTTTGTTTGCTTGGTCACGGCATTCTTCTATCTGCCTGAGATGAAGGGTCTATCCTACCGTGAGATTGACATCTTGTTCAAGCGTAAGGTCCCAGCCCGCAAGTGGACAGAAACGCATGTCGATGTGCAGGACGACGAGTAGGTGGTTGCTACCGGAGGTACTTCTACGGCCTTTTGCACGAGTAGTCTAGTTTGTCTTTCAGGGAATAATTTCTAGATATACACATGAATAGAACATAGAGCTAGATATACACATGAATAGAGCATAGAGCTAGATATACACGGGAATATAGAATAGAGTCTATCTAAAAATCCAATCTATCGCTGTGGAGTCTTTTTAGAACGCTTAGACAATAGTGGTGACCTTTCAGTCCGTCCTCCATTCTCAACGACAGTGTTTCCCTCGTCATCGGTTTCCAGAAATTCGGTTTGAAGATCAAGCGTATTATCAGCAAGGAGACTTGTCGTTGCCTGTGAATGAATTAGTACCAGTCATCGACAATACATCCAACGCTTAGTTGTAGACCCGCAAAACTTACCTCGGACTCCAAGTTAGTTCCCGCTTTCCTTGCTTGCAGTTCAAAGTATATTCCCATCACCAACAAGCAACCCTGCAAGCATCCAGTTACGAGATATACTCCCCAGATGCTCCAGCCCTCAGTCCCGAGTCTTGCTGCAAGGCTGCCAGCCCATACAAAGCTACCGGGAGTTTGGATGACCATCATTGGGATGCTCAGGCTCCCTACATGTCCCAGCTGGTATGTTGTCCAAATCTGTGGGAAATATTGTACGCAGGCTAAGCCGGCAGACATGAGACCCAGAGTATTGGCCAGGGCTCCCATATAATGCGGCCGCGAGAGCCCAAACCAAGCGCTAACCAAGATAACGATTAGGCCATGGACAAGGCACAAGAATGCGACGCCCAGGGCGCTGCGCCAGGTTGGCTGCTTGACGGTCGTGTTTTGTGGAAGGACCGGATTTCTCGGAAAGAAAATGAGGAAGAGGAGTAATCTAGCATCTAATATTAGCTTGTTTCAGAGACGCATAGTACCGTTGTCAGACTCACATAATAGCAAAACAAAACCACTGTACGCCAACTTGGGCGATACCGAGCAATCCCGCGAAGCACTCAAACGAGCTCACGGTCTTGCAGCATGCGACATCTGCTCTCGATGCCGGTAGAACCAGGATACTGGCAAATGAACTGGTTCCTGAAGTTGTTCCAAGGAGGATGAAATACGGTGATATGCCTTCGGAGGTTCCCCGCGCAATGATGCGGTAGTGTTGGGGAAGGTAGGAGACGAGGATGCCGACAAGAATAAGACTATAATACCCAGCATCAGTACTCGCTCATAAAAAGACAGTGGATATCATTCGAAGCTTAATAGTTCGATTTGAGTGACGTAGGGTAACTTACATCGATAGCGACAGATTTAGGTAGCTTGGCGCCTGGAGCTTCTCGCATCGGCTTGCGATGAAGGTGCCGAGCTCCATCATCGAGCTTATGGCCGAAGCCCAGTTGGTAAAATAAAGGTCGTTAGTTGGCGGTACAAAGGAACTTTGAATGTATCTGAATCGCCACTTCCTGATGGGTATGTTTGAGGATGCTGACTTCAAGTCGAGGATGACCTTGGCCCAGCCTCGCCATACGCGTTGCGGGCCGCCATCGCCCGCATTACGCTAATCGCTAAGTGGGACTGCGGGGTACGGTGAAAAGTGGCAGTATCAGGATCTCCAACCAGATTATATGGACTCGAACCATCACGTTCTAGAACCGAAAGCAAATGGAATATAGGGCACAGTCACGCAACAAGATGAGGATTGAACGTGCATAATGGCCATACGACCGAGTATATAATGGAATTGGAATTATGGCCCCCACAATTGGTGGCGACAACGAACGATACTTATTCATGTTCGATTGAAGAAACGAGAGAGCTTGAAGCACGTGAAGGCTCCCCCGTTCTTTCCCCAGATGGGACCACACAAGAGAGTCGTGAGTCTAATTACTTCAAAAGCATACAATGGTATGAAATACCGTGCCATTCAATCGTCCTTTTAAGCCCTTACTAACTACTATCCAGGTCTCCTGATGGCACATCACTGATAGCAGCCTCTGCTGACAACAAGCTCCGTTTCTATGTCGCACCTCCTGACCTTCTATCTCCGTCCTTTTCACCTCACACACTGACACCATACACCACCTATGCGGCCCCGGAACCAACCTACGCACAATCCTTTTACCCGCACTTTGATCTCCAAAATTCTTCAACGACGCTCCTCCTATCATCGCCACGAGATCATCCAATCCAGCTCATCAACGTTCTCTCCCCCGAGCCCTCGCCTGTGTCGACCTACTCACTAGTATGCAAGACCACGGAGGCCTATCTGACTCCATCATCCTTGCTCTGGCACCCGTCCGGCCACGAGTTCTATACTGGGACCGACTGTTTAATCAGCATCTTCGATGTCTCCCGGTCAGGCGAGGGCCCAACTACGCGCCTCCCAACCATTCCATCAAAGCGTCATAAAATGAAAGGCGGTGGCGTTGGTATGCGTGGTATTGTCTCATGTCTCAGTTTGCAGCCAGACGCGCCTGATAGCCCTGTTGGAAATGGTATGCTAGCTGCAGGAACGTGGACGCGGTGGGTGAGCCTCTATGATGCGGAGGGGCTAGGAGGCACTGTTTCGAACTGGAGCATTGCTTCTGCAGCGGATGATGAAGCTCAGGTTGGTGGAGCCGGTGTGAGTCAGGTTCTTTGGAGTGCTTGTGGTCGGTATCTTTTTGTCGTTGAGCGCAAGAGCCATGGTGTACTGGTCTACGATGTAAGAGTTACTGGAAGGCTTGTCGGGTGGTTAGAAGGGCGGGAAGCAGAAACAAATCAGAGAATGAGCGTCGACACGGCTTCTATTGGGGGCAAGTGTGAAGTTTGGGCCGGAGGAACTGATGGCAAGGTCAGAGTTTGGAAAGATGTCGGAAGCAAATCGGGCGGTGCGAAACCCGACATGGACTGGCTTGCACATGAAGAAGGGACAACAGTTGGGGGGTTGGCGCTGCATAGTTGCGGCTCTGTTGTAGCAACTGCTTCTGGGATGAGGCGAGAGAAGGTTTTTCTTCCAGATGCGGAAAGTGACTCGGAGAGCGAAAGCGAAGACGAATCTTCCGATGATTCAGATGACAGTCCTGAAGCGGCGGATGCACTTTCCGAAACCTCGACAAACTGTTCCTCGCACGATGAGTTGATTGAGGATAATACTATCAAGTTATGGAGCATAATATGAAATCTATCTCATATAGCTAGGGGTGCGCTACAGCTCATGGCCAATTGCTACCAGCACCGATACATGTTACCAAATTATTTCGCTCGAAGCAGAGAGATAAAATCATCAATCTTTCTCAACAATAAGGCATCAGGGCGTGTCGTGTCTCCACCGAGCATCAACGACACTGGACACCCTACCGAGAACCCTCTCACCTTCAAGTACGGGGCTAAACCTGTGTATCCTCTCACTATGGCCCATGCCAACAAATGCACCTATCCCGAACAAACCACGCCTACTCGGGTGCACGCCTTCTGGTGCCCTCAATGACGAGACTACTGCCTGCGCAGCATAGGAATTCATGCCACAACGCCTAAGGAAAACTTCCCATTGCGTTTCGTCCTCAAGCAAACTGAAGGGACTCGAGCTACCGTATCGAACCATACCTGCAACAACCCAGTTTGCCAGCGTCTCGTGACCGCCAGGAACGAAAGACACGTTAACCGTGCATGGCAAGGAAGCGCAGAATCCCATAAATTCCGCCATCGCCATACATTCTTGGCCGCCAATAATGGCAGCCGAGCTCTCATCGGGTGACGCCTCACTGATGAAGATCAAAAGCCTCTCATACCTCACGCAAATTGCTTCAACCTTGCTCTTGATCTCAGACTTCTCCTTTTGGCCCGGTAGTGGCTTCTGCTTGATTTTCATCAGAGTTGTAAGCACTACACCTGTCGATGGTGACAGAATGATATCTGCTTCGGCTGACAGGGGACTTCTTACTGGATACCGCGTGATGGTGCCTTGGCTGAGCCATGCTGTTGTGTTGTACCTGTTGAAATCCCTCTCGATAAACTGAGCTGTTGGGATTAAGGATTTGATGGCGCTGAATAATGGACGTTGCTTTAGAAGCTCCGTTGAGACTATATACGAAGTTGTCTCAGCAGACACGGCAATGTTTGATAGTGGCAGTGAAATATCTGCTTTTGTAAGACGGGAGCCGACGATTGGCGGTGGAGTAGGCAAAGGTGCCGGATTGTCAATAGAAGCGTCCTTGGAGGTGGGGAAATAAGCGCTGTCTGTGGGCTTGTGCCTCTTCGTACCTCGCATTTCCATAAAATTATCTAGGGCCGTTGTTGCCGAGAATACACCACCAATAAGTGTCTCTTCGTACGCACCGTTTTCATGCGCCTCATTCACTGTATTGGAATTGGGTACCATCTTCGGAATGGGTTTCTGAAAAGGTTTCGTCGCTTGTGTATGCATCGTAAGTTCGCCTGACTTCTGTATCTTTTCTCGAGTTTTATTATCTCCCATATCTTCTCCAAGCTCCAGTCTTCTTTTCTTGACCAGTGAAGACATATCCAGCTCTTCGTGCGGAAACACGCCGGGCTCCAGGTCTTCATCATCAGCATCGTCATCTCTCAGAATTCTTAGTCCTGGTGTTTTGTATGTAAGGTCTGCACTTCTGGTGACATCCGTGTCCGTCGCTGAAGTGATGTATTCCAAGACAGTGTCTTCGTTGCCAAATTCTTCGGCCAAAGCAACATTGGCAAGACTTGCTGGGATCGCTGGCCAACTAACATTGTAGTTTAGTTTCCGCATATTCTTTTTGTAGTCTGGCAGCTCAATCTCTGTCATCACTGGTTTTAATATCTCTTGAAGTCGAGATATACTATCACTGAAACCATTTAGCTTAGAGACATTCCAGGGCGGCTTTGGTGCTGTAAAATCCATGACGGGCACTTCGACTCGACCTGTCGTGGCCGCTTCCTGTAGTTGCTCTCTTTCAAGCCTGCTGTTTCCTGTCTCATAGGCTTCTCTGAACGTGTCATATAACGTGTGATTCATGAAAAGCGAGTCCTCATTCCCAGAATCATTTGTAGAAGAAGTAAATCCTGGGAAGTCTTGATCAAACAGCATTTCCTCCACGCTGTCACTGAAAGTAACTGTTTTTGCCAATGGCAATGAGGGCGTTAGTGGGGGGTCAACTTTGAGACCCTGGAGAGTTTTGTGCCCGTGGTCTGGGAAGAGCTCATCTGATGCGAGAGAGGATGTCTCAAGGTATTTATCTCTTGGATGATAATGCTGTCCATGATGGTCCCCAATTGGACTGTTGCAATCACTCGCCTCTTCTTCGATTGATATGAGTCCGTCAGCTTCAAAAATGCCCTTTTCGATATCTTTCAGTTCTGCTCCGGATATGGATGGAGGGTCGGAAAGTAACTGAAGATGGGACGTGGGTGACGATGGTTCGAATGGCTCTGGTGTAGCCCAGCATTGAGGGGACAATGGAGGTGTGACGGGATCAAGGCCCGAGTTCTATCCAGTGTCATTAGCTCCACTGCAGAAGGGAATTCAACATGGATCCGACGGTAACGTACTTGTTCGTATGAAAACTGGCTTCGAAGCAGTTCATTTGTGTCCTCCCTGGACCAGCTGTCCTTCAAACCGTCCTGTAGGTAAACCATAGTTTCTCTCGTCACGGTAATTCTTTCCGTGCTACACTCTTTCAACACAGCTTTTGGCAGGCTAACAAATCTGGAAGACCATTGAGGGCCCTCACCTTTCTCGTTGTCAAGTGGTTCATAGATGAAGTTTGCATCGCTGATGCATGGGTTCTGCTGTTGCTTAAAAGCTCTAATATCCGTATCAGGATCGGTCTTCAACAGAGGTAGTTCTAGCTTTAGTCTTCGCCGTTTGAGAACAGTTGAAGCTGCTTTGGTGATTTTATCGATTGTATTCTGGTCAAGAAATACTCCGCTTGCACCGGCAAGTAGTATTTCTGCGCCTTTGTCGATAGTGAGATGCCCGTCGGCTTCAGGGATAGGTCGGTATTCGATTTGCTTGAGGTGAGAATCTGATATATCTTTCTCATACGTGTGGAAGAGACTCTCAATGTGTGACAGTGGCAATGGATCTCGAAGGGGGTCGATGGAAAGGCCGTGGAAACGAGCGTATTCAACAATGGGCTCCTCCCCTTCTTCTTGGGAGCTCATGGCAGCAGTATCAGGGATTATGATATAATTCAGAAAGGAATTATAATGATGCTATTGATATATGGTTATTCTGGGTAGAAGTGATGTTCCCTGGGAGAAGGGGGCTTGAGTTAACAAGAAGTAATTGAGATACTTCATCTGCCGTTGTTACAGTATGCCTCGTTTATAGCCTCACCCGAATAGGAATATTGCGGCCAAATGGCGAACGGTTCTTTGCACTGCCTTTATCCTCAGCAGGACAGTACAACAGGCGCATACTTCAAACGTCTCTTTAATGGCAAGAAGTGACCATGTTTAAAACTGACGTCCAGATATCATTTTTGTCCAGCTACCTCGACTCTATTCTTGCTTCCATTCCCGCCATATCCAGCCACCCATATTTAATTACAAAATGCCCATCCATGAAAGGCATTCAACACCAGACTCCAACCCGATCATAACACACTAATATACGCCCCTGCGCTTTCCATTCCCATTGACGGATACAGGGTCAATGAAATGTCCCAATTGCAGGCTCTGCACACCTTCTCGTGCACCCCCGACCCTGCCAGCAACCTCCAAGATACCCATCTCAAAGTCCCTAAGCACGCCCACCAGATTCTCCACCTCGTTCTTGTCCTGGCCATTACGTCCAATATTACTACCCGCTTGCATGAGCGACCTCTCCACACCACGTAGATGGAGCTCGATCTCGCTGATGTTCTCCTTGTACGTCGATATTGTCTGATCCATCTCATCCGACGTCTGCGAGAAAAAGGTAACGAGATCTCCCGCAGCCTCTCCCGGCTTCGAAGCGGATGGTGACGGCTTTGACGGGTTCCAGATGCCAGTATGGAACTGCTGTGGCAGCTTCAGGTTGTCCACGACCGTGAAGCTGAGCTTGGCATTTTCACCATCCACGTAAACCTGCTTGCTCGTCTGCGAGACGGCTTGCACGTCCCCATCCAGGTTTGCTTGCACGCCAATCACCTTTCTCTGCAGGAAATCGACGTTATCTGGGACAAGCTCGAGCTGCTCACCGTGAGCTGGGAGGATGGCAGTGCACTGGTCGCCCTTGGCCATGAGGCTGAGAACCCCAGCATCGAATTCCTCAATCTTCTTCTGGAGCTCCTCGTTGAGGTCGTTGAAGCGGGTGGTGTTGCGCAGGTTCGACAGATCTATGCGTACGCCGGGAACGGTTGCTTGGGCAGGTTGGGACTGCGATTGGCCCATCGTCAGGCCGCCAGCGAAGCTGCCACCAAAGGCACCAGTCGATTGTTGTGGCCTGGCAGAGGACGAGAATAACGAGCTCTGGGGCTGTTGCTGCTGCTGTTGCTGAGGCTGCGGTGTGGATGCGCCACCACTGAGTAGATTAGCCTACTGCGTGTTATTTAGTTTTAGGTGGTACCTACAAGAGAGAAGGCTTTGCCTGGTTCTGCGTGTTTGCACCGCCAAAGAGCCCACCCGCCTGGGGCTGCTGGGCCTGTGTTGATCCAAACATACCGCCCGTAGAAGCCGGCGTCTGGGCCGCCTGGCCGCCAAACAATCCTGAGCTCTGCGGTTGTGTTGAGGCTGGGGCACTGCCAAACAGTCCGCCAGATTGTGGTGCTGCAGTGGATGCGGCGCCGAAGAGTCCTCCAGATTGTGGTGCTGCAGTGGATGCGGCGCCGAAGAGTCCTCCAGTCTGTGCCGGCTGCGACGTGGTTGTTGATGCTCCAAAGAGACCCGACCCTTGCGTCGTCTGAGGTTGCGTCGTTTGCGCCTGTCCAAACAAGCCGCCGGTTGGTTGCGACATTGTTGCTTTGCCAAACAATCCGCCAGCTGCAGGAGCCTGACTTGACGTATTCGTTGATCCACTATTTTGCACAAAGGACGTTAGCAACTCAAGGCCCCATAACCACGGCGACGGATTGGGAGCAAGGGGATTTGCTCACAACGAATTCGCAGAGCCGACGTTGATACTTAAGGCTCCAGGACCGCTTGCTGAGCGTGCAAGTGCCATATTTTATCAACAGTTAGGCTCGCGCGCTTGTGGTAGCCTCAGATTGCAGCTTAGTTCGTGAGACGCGCCGCAACCCAAAAATGAGGCTAAGCGAATGAGCTTGTACCTTACCTACCCTTGCTCGTAGCCTCGTTCGACTACATGCGTTCGACGTCACTCGCACCTTTACAACGCTCCCATACACATTTATAGTCAAGATGGATGTCGACGACGACGATGATTTTTACGCGCCTGAGGAGAGCGCGCCCGCTTCCACTGAACCAAAGGAGGAGCCGCGACAGACTCCTGCGCAGGAAGTGAAATCCGAACAGCCAGAGGATGGTTCAGAAGAGGGGGAAGAAGAAGGCGAAGAGGTAGAGGAGGATGACGACTCGGACATTGATATCATTACTGAGCGAAAGGATGGAACGAAAGCCGCTCCGCCCTCGTAAGTACAATTGGCATGGTGGTTATATCCTCCCATTAACAATTCCTCAGAAATGCACGGTACAACGACATCCGCAACATCGCCCAGCGCACCGCTTCAAACGACGTAACCCAGAAAGCAACCGCGCCCAAGAAGTCCGAGAGCGCAAAACCCTCCCTCCCAGCCTCCGGCGCCGACCTCCCCGCCGTCGCCACCTCCAAAATCGACGTCGATGCGAAGCCCATGTACGACCCAGCGCGCAAGCCCATCACACAGGTGAACATTGATGAGGACTTACCCGACAACGATAAGCCGTGGCGCCGCCCCGGGACGGACATCAGCGACTACTTCAACTACGGGTTCGACGAGTTCACGTGGGCGCTGTACGCGGCGAAGCAGGAGAGCCTGCGCTCCGAGTACGATCAGAGCAAGTTGGCAGACAACCAGAAGAAGATGATGGAGGACATGAATATGATGATGAGCATGGGCTCAATGCCCGGGATGCCAGGTGCTGCGGGTGCGGGCATGGGAATGGGTGCCATGCCAGGGATGGAGGGTATGCCGCCGGGAATGGAGGCGATGATGCAGCAGATGATGGCGTCTGGGATGGATCCGAGTCAGATGGATCCCTCAGCCATGTTTGCAGGTATGGCTGGCCAGGGAGGAGCCGCGGCGGGTCAAGGTGCCGGTCAGAATGCCGGGTTTGGTAGCCAGGGGTTTGGCGGCCAAGGAAACCAGCAGCAGCAGATGGGTGGTTATGGCGGCTTCGATCAGGGTATGGGGAATACTGGGGGAGGGGCGGCGAACAGAGGGAATTTCAGGGGCAGAGGCAGGGGACACCGTTGGTAAAGGCAGCGGGTGCTGCGCTGTGAAGACATTTTGGGTGTATTTGTAGCCTGGCGTTTGGTGGTGAAAAGGCGGATATATCTTGGGGATGCAACTGGTCGATTTAGTGGTGGGTGCCATCAGTTTCAGCTCGATGAGAGCCATGGCTGTGTCTAGATATGTTGAATATCAATTGAGTGGTTAGCGGGGGATAATGCCGATGCCTCTTCAGCCCTACATACTGTACTCTTGTGGCTCTGTGGCTGTGCTGTCGAAGGATAGTGTCCGTATCTGCAATCGAATGCGAAGATCTCTGGTCTCTGTTCACATCGGAGTTCGTCTCAATCTCTGGCAATAACAATCCGATCAGAATGAGGGAAATGGCTCATACAGTGCCTCTGCAGGTAAATAAGAAATATCCTGCATAGCCGCACCTACCCCTCTCTCCCCTCGCCCCCGAACAATGCGGGATGACCAATATGGAATTCCGACTGCTCGCATTCAACAAAATCCTCGTAAAGTACATAGGGCTAGAAGTGACAAAAGTATGGATTGTCGTCCTCAACAGACCCTACCTTCCGATAATGCGAAGGATAGCCGCCGTGAAATGCCACCGAAGTAGACAATATCACGCAGATCCGTCGACCCCCGCCGAAGCCGTCTCTGCCGCTTTACCAATAAGCACCGTGACACTGACAGCATGCACCCACCCCCACCATCTAAATCCACGTGGGGTGCATGATTGCACTGCACGTACGGCCACATACGGTACTGGATGCCTTGTACCGCGGGCGTTGGGATGGGATGCAGCCACCCGCGATGGGCGAGGCTGGCTATTCTCACGCCGTCTGGCCGTTCTGGAGTTGGCCAGTATCAGATGATGCGCTTCTCCGGGCTGCATCATCCCACGCCGATTTGGCCGCTCGAGCCACTCCCAGGGCGTCGCTTCGGCACGGCCGCCAGGGACAGGCCCTTTGCGCTTCGCACCCGTTCTTTTCCTTGTCTGACCTTGCCGCTTCGGGTAAGTGGGGGGTGTTTACGGCTTGTCTTTTGTCGTTGCTTTGCTCTTCGCGGTTCGTTGCATACACCTTTACACCCCGCCGTCAGTAACACTGTACTGTACATAACTTGTGCAGAAGGTATTGCTGTATCTCTTCTTACTGTACCGCGTATTGTATGTGTGATTATTCATTTTGTACTGTTGTTCACATGCGATATGCCGCCGATAGACAGACGTCATGTCGGCGAAGTGGGGGGGAGGAGGGGGGCGTGGGGTCAGTATGGGTTTTCGTATGGGCTTGGGCCTTGGAACCAGGCCGACGAGAAGGGTCCATTTGCCTCTGGGCTAAGGAACTCTAAGTCTTAGTACTAAGTACGCCGTTTACTTGTGTTTGGACTATTTCTTACTATTTCTTACACCAAGGCTGATCTGACTTCGGGCTACCACTCACTACACCACTATCTACCACACCACTTGTTGATTTACAGACGGACTGGTGACTGCCTATAAGTCAGCTCCCAACCATTATGTATATCGCCATCTCAACATATCCAGCCTGCGTTTTCTCAACCATACTTAATCTGCTGCCCAACCTGCACCTGCCTGTACAACGGCTTGCCTGAGGCGTGGGGGGCTCAAGACAACCAAACCACACCACACCACACCAGACGTCTCATATATCGGCATCTCAGGAACCTTCCTCCTCAAACTCCCGGCCTCTTCAAACAACTGCCCAAGACAGCAACCATGCAGTCATTCACAGCCCTCACCACCGACAAACCCTCCTCCTCCCTCCACCAAAGAAGCAAATACCCATCTTCCTCCACCTCCACCAGCTCCCCCCTCAGCAATACCGCAAGCCCCATGTCCGTCCTCCAGCCCTCGCACAACACCACCTCGTCCCCAGCAGACTGGCGCACCTCCCTCCTCTCCATCATCACCCCCGCCCTCCGCTTTTCCTTCGACCTCGCCTACACCATCCAGCTCTTCTTCACGCTGGTCCTCTCCTTCCTCCTCGCCCACGGCCTCTACGCTACCAAAGCCCTCGCCGTGAACGCCTACCACGCCTCGCGCATCTTCCTCATCAACGCCTGGCACACCAGTGTCTTCGTGGCCATCAACCTCTTCTACGCTTCGCGGGTGGTGGGGATCAACACGCTAAAGGCGCTTGGGGTAGCGACGGTGTTCGGTTGGCGGAATGGCACGGCGGTGTCGGGACATGGCTGGATGGCTGCGAGTATGGGGGTGAAGAGGGCGTGGAAGCAGACGGAGAGGGCGAGAGCGAGGGTGTTCTTTGAGTTTATGGTTTGGTTGCTGCATCCGTCGCCGTTGGTACTGTTTATCTTCTGGCCTGGGTGGATCTTTGTGTTTATGGGGATGGGGTATTATTATTACTGCTGCTGAGTGGAATATGAGGATGTGGATACTATATCACAATACGACTAAGACTTCATGAGACGATCGGGCACTACCGCGGACTGGGGACACTCTCACATGTCGACGATACCCAGAAGTCCAAGACACTCGCCAGCCGACAGAATCACTCAAGACAACGAAAGCATGTTAAGATCCATTCCGACAAGGTTATAAGAGAGACCTCAATTACCCAGCCACCCTATCATGGTCACCAACGCCATGTTGTTTAAATGGGCCTCCGTTAAGGCAGAGGAGGTACCAGGTGGCTGAAATTAATCAACGGGCCAATAGAAGCTGGCAGGCAAAGGCTAGAGAAGGATTACTGTTAGAAGTTGAAGTATAGGAGAACAGTAGAGTAGACAAATACAGCACATTCAAACTCATATACTGCTCTCCATAACTTTGATTAAGACTTGTTGGACATGTTATATTCAATCTCCATTCGGGTATCCATTCTGTAACCACAACGCCAGCCTATACAATGGTCTATATGTTCCCTACCCCCAAATCTACGAGAAGAAGAACGCATTTCCCCCCACATCCCTCTTAATCTCCGTCTGATAATCCTTCTCTGGATCAAACTCCTGCCAGACGCTCGCGGGGTAAATATGTTTATTCCTTTCATACCACCGGCGATCCACCACCTTGGTAAACGTCGGGTCGTCATTCGCGCCGTCGAGATCCGCTATGGGAACCGTTGAGGATGGTGTGGATTTGTTGATTGAGGGCCGCGAGAGAGGGTTGTAGTTCTCTGGGATCTCGTCGCTGGTCGATGGGGCGGGTGTAGTGTCCGCTGGTGCTTCGGCGCTATAGTCGAAAAGTAGGCGTTTGTTGGGGCCGAGAGTCTTGTTCATGATGAAGTAGTAGAAGTCGTAATGCTATCTCAGGTCAGCTTCCCCCTATTCAGCCAAAAAAAAATCAAAACTCACCGGCGGAATAATAATCTCCCCCCTCACCATCATCAAATCATCCACCCCGATCTTCGCCCACTCCCTCCTCGCCTTCGCATCCACCTTCCCCGCCTCTCCGCTCACCCCAGCCCCAACCTCCGCTCCAACCTTCCGGCTCGAATCCAAAAACTTCCACACGAAATCTCCCTTTGCCACCCTGCATACCCCTCCTGGGACATTACTTCCATCATAGAAAACAAAGGGTATCGCGATCGGCGCAGCCTTAACCCGTTCCTGCAGCCCCAGGAACTCTTTCCGCAGCGCCTCGCGCGCCTGTGACTCCTGTAGTAGCGAGCGCTTCGTTAGCGCTTTCGGGGCGGCGCCGACGGAGGCATTAGCCGCGAATTTGCGCTTTGGTGCTGCTGCATCGGTTGGGGCTGCGGGAGACCCGGTTTGTGAGCGCGACTCTGCGCCGTTTTTGGGGGGTGTTGGTTTGTTTGAGATCGAATCGTCTGCGTCTTCTTCGTCGTCAACATCAAAGCTTAGCTTTGGGGTGCCAACTTTGCGCTTTGGTTTCTTCTTTGGAGGCTCAGAGGGGGTGGAGATTCTGTACTGAGAAATTAGCCTCGTCTATTCCTGATTCAATTGCTCGACGGTGGAGGAATTCATGCACTCACCCCGAGCCTGCGACGGGCGTTGCTGCACCAGAGCCCCCGCGACTACTGCCTAGTATAGATTCCTGTGCATCGCGCTCTTTCTGTTCGATAGCCTCGGCGCGGCGCTTGCGAAAGTCGGAGAGGTTTACGAGACCGACGGTCTGGTTGGAGAGGACGTCCTCGACGGTTTTGGCTTGCGCCTGGAAGCGTGGATTTGGGGTGGAGGAGCCCGAGGAGGGGTTAGACATGGCGGTGCGCTGTTAGAACTGGAAGCGCAAAATGGGGGTATTGAGAGTGGTGGCGTAGGATTGTTCAGTATAATTCGTGGAGAGGTTAGGTTGCAAGCTTGGATCCAAATTTGGACGTGGTGCTGCAAGGCTGAGATGTGGCGGGAGGCTGATCGGCGCTAGTGGGTGACAATCGAGAATCCGATCAGATTGCGGAAAGTGCATGGGTGTTATCGCCTTATCAGGTACCAAAGGGGGTAGTGGAAACGGAGAACATCTTCTCACTCTTCGTGTGCTCAGGGAAAGCCGGATCTCCAGAATTGAGAAATTCTCTATCTGCAAGTTAGCTCTTTTAATAGTCCGAATCATCTACAAGACTGAGCTGGCTACAGCCAATTCATCCATCTATGTATGAGAGGAGTTCCCCCTGGTATCTAGTAACCTTATATTCGCAGCAGGATCTAGTTCTCCACCACAATCCCATACTTTTCATACGGGAAGTTCTCCAGCGTGAGAAGATACTGGGCATAACCGTCGCCAACCTCACCCGCGCCCTCTCCAATGATGCCCTGGGCGTCAGGGATTCTGCCTGCCAATACGAGGTCCTCTCTGCCAATGAACTCCTTTTTGAGTCCTGGGTGAGGGCACCAAATGGCTCTCATGCCTGCTCTCCTTCCAGCCTCAACACCGGGTACAGAGTCCTCGAATACGAGGCATTCTTCTGGCGTGATTGGCGCCTCACCCTCTGGCAGTGTCTTGTTCACCATATCCAAAGCGAGCAAGTAGATATCTGGTGCTGGCTTACCCCTTCCCTTTTCGATTCTAGGGTCATCTCCCAGCACGCGCCTTGCCTCCTCAAACACAGTGAACAAGTGTCCCAGGTGATCAGTCTTCAGCTTGAAGTTGCCAGTATGCGAACTCGTAGCCAGGGCCAGGTGTAACTTCTCCCCCTCCTTCGCGCCCTTTGGCTTCGCGGAATTCAGGTTCTTCAGGAGCTCGACAACACCGGGTAACGGTGCCGCTGATGGGAAGAGTCTGCGCTGGATTTCGGCTTGTTCAAGAAAAAACTGTTCTTGCGGAATAGGTAGTTTCGCCCACTCGTGGAATATGGCCGCAGCTGCGGGACCGGGGCGGCCTTGGAGCTGCGCCTTGACGGACCATGGCATCGGTGGGCGACCGTAGCGTTCGAGCATCGTGTTGACGCTCTCGGAGTATTTGTCCTCGGTGTCGAGGAGGAGGCCATCCATGTCAAAGAGGCATGCTCTGATGGGAGGGAACCTGGGCTGGAGTTAGATTCCGCGGTGGGGTTGATAAACAGGTCGATTCGGTACTAACTCTTTAGTATCTTGGGCCATTTTGAGGATTTGTACCGCGGAATAGACTTGAGGAGTTATGGCTTGTGGATTCGTTATAGATACTAAAGGGTCACAGTAGTAAAAAACGTGTAGCTGTTCAGGTTACGGGGTGAAAAATAATAGAGGGGTACGGTCCCTCCCGTTGGCGGATCCCCCGCATAAGCGCGGGAATCGTTCCGCCCAGGTCTCACGAAAGTCGGTGGGGTCCCCCTCTGACATCAACATTTACGCCATGGCATCCCGAACGGAACGCTTCGAGCGGAAAGCAAATCCCAAGCCTGTTGTGCCATCGCCGACCGAGGAAGCAGAAACTGTGCGGTTTGAGCCGGAAGAAGAAGCCGTATGTGCGCAATCTCCGCCAAACCAATGGCGCCTTCTAACTCCTATCTAGGAACTCCTCAGACAATCGAACGAGCACAAGACTGCAGCGAATGCAAAGTTTGCTGCTGGAGAGTATGGTGAAGCAATAAAAGTTTATGCGGAAGCGATTTCGTGCTGTCCGAATTACCTATACTATGAGCGCGCAGTGCTGAACAGCAATGTTGCGGCTTGCCACTTGAAGCTGGAAGAGTGGAAGGAGACGGTCAAGGCTGCAGGCGAATCTATCGACGACCTCGACCGTTTAGATCCCACGAAATCAAATGAGGATAAGAAGGGCAGTAATGCCACGGGCGAGGATGGGAAGGGGATTGTTGAAACGGAGGAGGAAGAAGCGGACGAGGAGATAGTCAGCGTTGGAGCAGGCAAGGCGGAGAACACCTCGGAGGCAGCGCGGCGGAAGACAGATATAGAAAGGATACGCTCGAAGGCATTACTAAGGAGGGCTAGGGCAAGGAGTGAAATGGGGGGGTGGTCGGCGCTTGGAGGGGCTGAAGACGGTATGTGATGTCGCTACTACGCGAAGTCGGGTTGCTAATGTGACACAGATTACAAGGAGCTCTCGAAAATGACAAACCTATCACCAACTGACCGCAAGGTTGTACAAAGGCAGCTGGTACTGCTACCACCGCGGACAAAGGCAGCACAGGAAAAGGAAATGGGTGACATGATGGGACAGCTCAAGCAGCTTGGGAATGGCATTTTGAAACCGTTCGGTCTGTCCACAGACAACTTCCAGATGGTCAAGGATGAGAAGTCGGGTGGATATAGTATGAACTTCAACCAGGGGAATAAATAATATATATATCCATAAACATCCATATGTATTCTAAGGGTATGGTAAATAACAAGGTATCTTCGTGCAGTACAATAGGTTACAAACGTGCCGAAGGCACCACAATAGCCCTCCCTCTCCTCTTCTTCACCCCAGGCATATCTGGGTCTTTCGCTGCATCTTCTGAAGCTGCTGAGAACAGCGACTGGCCCAAAGTGTCTGCAAGCGTGAGCACTCTCGTGCTAACAGTCGCGCCGTCACGTCTATTCTTGCCCTCGCGTCTAGACTGTGCAATCATTTCGATAAAATCCCATAATTTGCCTCTTGGGGTGATCTGGCCCGTCAGGGGGTCGCGTTGTGGCGTCCACATCGGAGCAAGCTTCATCTGAGGCGGCTTACCCGTCAACTTATCTTTTGCTACTACGATAATTCCCTCTTCTTCGAAGCGCTGGTATGCATTTTTAAGGGTCTCCTTGTTAACCGCTTCAAAATATGAGAGGTCGCCTTGGTGATATAGGGTCTTCCCGAGCTGCAACATTGTTAGCAAATATTCGGTTCTTTCTTTAGTGAAAAAAAGACTTACCAGCTGTGCACTGTTTTGCGCACTTGTTACGCCCACCCAAGCCTCGTCTGGCCTCTCAAATGATGGCGTCAAGCCCATCAGCGACACTGCACCGAGCCAGCTTGCCTCGATGAAAGGCCATATCATAAAACAGTAGAAATCGTAGTTTTCGCGACCAGCGGCACGCTCTTCCTCAGCAAGGCCGACTTCTTTGATGTTTCCATTGGAGTCACGTATTAGCTCAATGACCTTGTCTTCTTCAAGGCCATGGAGAGTATTTTCGAGATTTTGAGCCAGTCCATCTGTTGGGTAGATAAACTCGCCCCTGAAAAGCTGTGACAAGAAAAGGACCTGGTCTCGAAGTTCATTGAAAGAGATTCGCTGGTCTGATCTTAAGCCTCCGCGTTTGATTCTCGTATACATGCTGGCGCTTACGAGCGCTTCCGTAATGAACAGATGGATTGTCATATTGCGATAGAAGGACAGCTGGAAGCGATCGACTGCGTAATATGTTGGTGTAGGAAGTCCTTCAACTACGCCAACCAAATCCTTCCCTAGCACGTCCAGACCTCTGTCAATGACAGAAGAAGTTGTGGCGCCGCCAAAATGAGCAACTCTGCCCCCCTTGGCTCGAACTCGATCACTCAGCCACTCAATTCTTCGAATTAATTCCGGCTTACCAACGCCGCGTCCGCGAAGCGTGAGGAGGACAGTCCCAATCAACGCAGTTGGCATCACCACGGAAATCGCATTAATATCCGATAATACTTTGTAGCCCAACGTTCGCAAGATTCTTTGGCGGACCATGGGATCGTCAGCGGCCTTTATGTCGAGTTGCTGTGGAATGGTAGTGCTTCGAGACATTTGCTCCTGAATAAACCCCCGTAAACTCCATGGCTCGTGGAATCTAACGTCAACTCTGCCAAGCTTCAGGGATAGCACTGAAGATGCCGATAGGAAATCCGCTAAGTTCTCCTTCTTCTTGGGGACTCCAAGTAGCTCACCCACGTAACCTTCGGTTTCGATGACTTTATCGTATTGCGTACTGACAGGGCAGATGATTGTATCTTCAACACGCCCCGAGAGAATACTGTCCAGAATGAAGCTGAGAATACCGAATTTTGGTGGCAAGAGCTTTCCTGTTCGTGAACGGCCTCCTTCAATGAAGCATTCGAAATTGAATCCTCCCTGAAGAAGTGTATCAATATATGCCTGGACAAGAGTTGTATACAGGATGTCATCGCCAAAACTGCGGCGGATAAACATGGCACCTGAACGAGTCAGCTTACTATCTCGGTGATCCGACAGAGCGTCTACTCTACATACCCGCGTGTTGTAAGAAGGAGCCAACCACCGGGAAGTTCAAATTGTCTCCCGCGACCACAGTCGGTAAAGCCATCCCAAGGCGGTAGCTAATAAGCTGCATAGAAACGTAGTCCACATGCGATCGATGACACGGCAGGAATATGATACTTTGTCGTTTCTTCTCGGCCTCCTTCGCAACATTCCGCAGCCGCAGAACTTCCTCACTTGATACGTGAATGCCTATAATGCAGAGTACACCATTAGTTAAGCCTGCAAACAGGCCATATAACTCGACGCACCTTGATGGTATGCTCTAGTCAACAACTCCGTGCAGAAATAATATGCGCTCCTAATGAATGTTTTGTTTTCCATTTTGCAGATCATATCGTCGGTCATTTTTTCTGACAGCTCCAGCAGACTGTGCTCTATGGCAATCTTTCGTGCAGCTTTATTTGTCTCGAACATGCTATCGTCTCGGTTTAAAAGGCCCCGCTCTTCTTCCACCGCAACGCGCTTCGAAGCCAACTCGGAGATTTTATTTTGTAGGATTGGTGTCGATAAAACTGCAGCTTTCATATTCTCGCTGAATCCGGAATAGTAGACCGGCTGGCCTATGGGTTTGTCGTACGAGCGCCATCCTGTCCCAGATATGTGGAGGGATATTTCGCGGAGGAATCTGGTGTCACGTCATTAGCCCTTGCTAAACCGACTGTATATATCGATAACCTACTCGAGGGGCGCTGTTCTGAACCTGCCAGCATGTTGCATAAGAGCTTGCTCGTTGTCGGCCGCCTTCTCAGGGGGGGCAATATATCCGCTCGGGTGTAGGGTGACCTTGTCGCCAAAGATCTCGAGATCTGGGGCCGAGTCCTCTCGTGGCCCAGAGTCTCTCCGTTTTGTCGCCATTGTTGCAGAGTTTCCGACCTCACTTCACCGAACTCTAGTCATCGTCGCACTGTAGTAGGTAGTAGATCCCAACAATCTAGGTCAACCATAGCAGGTCGAGCTAGCTTGTTTCCCCGGACTTGGACCCCACTGTCTTTTCTGCCGGCGCAACCCGAATTGCCGAGTGATTGGCTGGCCGACGACAATCGTTCAAAAAAGCCAGGCTCATGCATAATAAAGCACTCCGCATCGAGTATTGTGCATACCCCCACCTTAACATAATTGTATCCGCTCTCTCTTGACTGGACTGCCATCGACTAGACTGCAATTTCTGGACATGTCAAGGACCATCTCGAAGCTGTAACCAACAATGGCAAACACCTCGGCATCACAAGGGACGCATGTCGCAGCGCACCTTCTGTCCCTTGCCCACCCTCCTGCGACTGTGTCCCGCATCTTCACAGAGAAAGTCAAGCTCCGACCCTTGCATCTCAAGCCTGGCGAAAACCCCACGCCCTCTGGTCGCGCTTATCGACGCACACTGCGACTGCAAGCTGCATCGAAGCTCAAGAAGAAGCGCAAGCCTCAACCACTGAGTGCGGCAGAGAAGCGCGCAACAGGACTACACTCGATTCCCAGTGAACAACAGAAGTACGCAATTTTTGAACCGCTTCACCAACTATGGACGGGATACATCAATGAGATATTGGGTCCGGGAAGGCCAATTTCTGGGCCAGTAGCTGCCAAGCTTGCGAGTGCAGACTATCATGGCGCACTCGTTCAGGTGGCACGGAGTCGCTGCACAAGCCGGGTTGGTGTCAAAGGAATCGTTGTCAAGGATACAAAGTTTACATTCGAAATTATCACCGAAGAAAACGAGCTGAAGGTTCTGCCAAAAGAG
The DNA here is from genome assembly GCA_000750755.1 of Pseudogymnoascus sp. VKM F-4513 (FW-928). Lineage (NCBI taxonomy): Eukaryota > Fungi > Ascomycota > Leotiomycetes > Thelebolales > Thelebolaceae > Pseudogymnoascus > Pseudogymnoascus sp. VKM F-4513 (FW-928). The sequence continues at coordinate 35,946 of JPJW01001104.1, forward strand.
CACACCATTTTCAGGTTCGAAGTTCGAGATGACGCAGAAGCGGACGAATCGAAAGATATGCAGGTGGATAAGGCAGCAAAAAAGATCTTGGTCTTCGAGTTACATGGGGACCAGTTTCAACATCGTGCCGTGGACAGAGCGAACAAGAAGTTTAAACAGCATTTCTTACCGGATCTCTGAGGCGACTGTTTTCTGACATTGGAGATTTGAATATTACCTCCAGGCAGCCCAGAATACTGGCCATATACCGTGCTAAGTATTATAAACTGGCGGAGCCGTAGGGAGCAAATCCGGGAGGGCGGTAACACACAGTGGTGCTAAGGGGAGGAGGCCATGAAGGTCGCTGTTTGGAGAAGGCCGCGGGCATGCGGTTTTATCAGCGAGAGCCACCAACGGCATGTCCACACGTTTACTCCAAGATGGAGGAGTGCATTTACACAGAACCCAAGCACGGCAACAGGCAAGTGCATCACAAGTATTATTGTTGTATGTATCGACGACCTCCCATGTTCGCGGATCTTACCTTGCGGTTGGTATCCAGACGTGTGTTATAGATAATAAGGGAGGCGTCTCTGTATGGATGGTTTAGTTATTCTGGCCTTGGTCCCATCCGCGCCCCCATATAATGCACATCATTGAGGCGCAATAATAGACACTCAGATATCTTGGGAATAATGATAAATATATTTGCAGCGGGTTTATATGTGCTAGAATTTGAGGTATTGTAGTGTGGAAAGAGAGATTAGAGTAGAATTGTTTGTGTTAATTTTGTACCAACCGATTAAATAATTCGAGCCACAAAAAAACATCACTCATCAGTCGCTGAGCTCGTAAATCCCAAACAAACGTTCCATTAGCACAATAAAATTGACTGGCAACAATATTTTTCCCACTTGCAACTCGTGCCCAAGCTGTTACGTTGAAATACTGTGGCTACAGTTCTGAGGATATCGAAAAACTGACCAGTATCAAAAAGAAATAGCTCAAGTACATAATCGGCGAGGCTAAGAAACGCGGGTACAACCCAGACGTCAGTCCGACTCTCAAAGACGAGTATTTCCACGACGGACACCCCAACAGGCCAACGAAGCTCTCAAAAGAGCAGATAGAACAATTAATTGCATAAAAACCGACCGAAGGGGTACCAAGGAAGACCAATGCCATACTAGCGCAAGAGTTTGGGGTCTCGGAGCGAACCATCCGTCGATTTAAAGACATGAAAGGAGGGTATAAGAAACCTATATACCGACCACATCCAACAGAGTATCCTACGGCTGGCCCTGAAGCTCAGAGTGAAGAAGAACGTGACGTTGAAATAACCACGGCAGTAACCACATCTGACCAACCCAGCCCCAGCGACCCACTGTTGGATCAGTTGCACGAGGCGGCGACTGGCGATGCATACGCATTCACCGAGTTCTCCCCCAGCTACTTCGAATTATACATCATAGTTGCGGCTGATCTAAACAGCATTGCATATCACCACTGCTGATGAGCTGAGTTTAATAAGCACCTCTCGGCAAGGTCCTACGCGGACCATAAGCATTCGTCTATTGAGCGGAGTCTTTGGTTTAGTTCTTTTACGATTAAGGGAATCACAGGGCAGACGTGTGCCCTCTTGGTACCCACTGAGAAGGGAAAATGACGAGAAAACTCCCATGGCTTCAAACAGACACCAATCAAGATAGTTCGAGCTCCCAGAGCACCACTTCATCACGCCCCAGAAGGCCGAGACCTATATTGGAAAGTTCAGATGTAGAACAGCCGCCAGGGAGACAGAATCGCAGAGGAGGAAGAGATTCGCGGAGCGCAGGTAAGCTTTATTATAGCTTCCTTCCTGCTGAACATGATGCTAATAAATACAGCACGTGAAGTATCAGCTACTCCGGCAGATGGGCCACCTGAAGAAAGGTATGTGTATTATGTGGTTACAACTGTTTAAATTGGTCTAAAACCTACCATAGCTTCATGATTGATGGATTTAATAATGATGACCGGTACCGTATGGTCGAAGATGAATTCCTGGACGTAGCGAAGGAGTTTACCCAGCATCTCCATGCTGCAGAATACAAGCGCATGAAAGATAGCGCGAAGGCCCAGAATGCAGCTACTATAAATGCAATCTCCAGGCCGGTTACTACTAAGATGGGTGGCGAGACACGTAGAAAAGTCGAAAGCATAGCCAGGGCGAAGAAGCAAGCCGGTGTCATCAAAGATATCAATGGAGACCAACCCCCAGAGCAAGAGGGCGATTCAGACGAAAGTCAGGGTCCCTGGCTTGGTACAGCTCTTCAAGGCCTCATGGAAAAACCGAGGGCATCAGCCGTGCCACTGGCTGATATTTCGGGATTTCACAGCACTTCAAAGGCAGCTGCTGGCTACAAAGGGTCCTCGATTGGACGAATGGAAACCTACGACGTGCCAGACCCAGAGGAGTTCGAACATATGAAGCCTGCCCCATTAAAATCTACTGAGGATACGGGAGAAACTGAAACAGAAACTGAGGATGATGACGACGACCTTGCTGCTGCACCTGTGGTTAATCAGAAATCGTCTTATACCAAAAAGGAGTCGATTGAAAGGAGAGATATAATCCCCGAATCCCGAGAAGCACGACAGTCAGAAATAAAGAGCAAAACGATTGAACCGTCGTCATATGATCAAGAGGAGCCAACTTCCGCTACAAGCAAAGTGTCTGCAGAGAGTATGGCCCGTATTGCTCGAAGGAGAGAACAGGCCAGAATAAAAAGGATGAAAGAAGAGGAGGATACCAAGGAAGCCAAGTATATGCCCAAGTTCCAATAAAACATCACACTCTCAGAAGTCTTTGCACGTGTTTACTCACGTGGCGTTGATTCCACCAAGGCAGAGTCATCCGTCAAGTAAATTCTCCAAATATCATCAGCCAAGAGCCCCAAGGCCAAATATCATGAGTCTTAAAGACCAAGAGAAACAATTTCGCGACAATCATTGGCTAGTAAGTTATAGTGTACAAATAAACAGAGATTTGAAGAGTGGTTGGTTGATAAGCTATTGCCACCTTGGTACCCCTCGGCTACCGTGCGTAATCAGCAATCGCGGGGCAAACTCTTGACTGGAACTTTTTGTTATCCTCCAACAAACACCACACTCGAAACTCTCGAGAACTACGAATCAACGAAACCAAAAAAATCATCCGGGCCTTTCAAGATGGCGTCCATGGATTTAGATGCGCCGATTTCTATCGCGCCCGCTGCGCGTGCCCCCCAGACGGCTGCAACGTAAGTTTTAAAAATTTCCCCGCCATATGAATAATTATATCTGACGCAATACTAGTATTCTGTGCTGTAACTGTGGTGCACCCATCGACGGAGCAGCATCGGCAAACGCATTATGTTACGACTGTGTCAAACTTACTATGGATGTCTCTGGAGGCATCCAAAGAGAGGCCACCCTCCACTTCTGCAGAGATTGCGAGAGATGGTTACTTCCTCCCACCAGTTATATTGTGGCGGCGCCTGAATCGAGAGAACTACTGGCTCTGTGCCTAAAAAAACTTCGAGGTCTACACAAAGTCAGAATTATAGACGCAAGCTTTATCTGGACGGAACCTCATTCTCGCAGAATCAAGGTCAAGCTCACAATCCAAGACTCCGTCTCCGAGGGCGTCGTCCTACAACAGTCATTCGAGATCGAATACGTGGTGGCATACCAACAGTGCCCCGACTGTGCCAAGTCATACACAGCAAATACTTGGAGAGCATGTGTCCAAGTTAGACAGAAGGTGCCGCACAAGCGTACTTTCCTCTACTTGGAGCAACTTATTCTCAAGCATGGAGCCCACAAGGATTCCATCAACATCAAAGAAGTCAAGGATGGTCTGGACTTTTACTTTGCGGCAAGAAACCAGGCAACCGCCTTCGTTGACTTCCTCACATCCGTCGCCCCTTGCAAGACCAAGAAGTCTCAGGAGCTCATTTCTATGGATATCCACACGTCCACAAAGTCATATAAGTTCTCGTATTCCGTCGAATTAGTTCCCATCTGCAAAGATGACTTGGTAGCACTGCCTATCAAGCTGGCACAGCAAATCGGAAACATGAACCCGATAGCACTGTGCTACCGTGTAGGAACCGCCATCAACCTCCTTGACCCAAGTACTTTACAGACCCACGACGTCAGCACCCCTATCTACTGGCGTGCACCATTTTCGTGCCTTGCGGACGTGAAGGAGCTTGTCGAGTTTGTTGTCCTGGACATCGACTTGGTGGGTGTGGAGAAGGGTCGCTGGGCGCTTGCAGAGGCAACTATTGCCAGAGCGTCGGACCTGGGTGTCAATGATAAGACATTCTTTACAAGAACACATCTTGGTAATGTCATCCACCCTGGTGATTCGGTTATGGGATACGTCCTCAGCGAGTCGAATTTCAACAACCCTCAATACGATGCGTTGGAGAACTCGTCGACATATGCATCATACATCCCAGATGTCATGTTAGTCAAGAAGTTCTACGCTAGAAAGAAGAAGCCCAAGAACCGTAACTGGCGCCTCAAGCGCATGAACAAGGAGGAGGGTGATCTGCTGCCCAAGAAGGGAGACCAGGAGAAGATGGACAAGGACTACGAGATGTTCTTGCGCGACGTTGAGGAGGATACTGAGCTCAGACAAACTCTTGCTCTCTACAAGGCCCAACAAGCGCAGAAGGAGGCAGATGCTATGAGCGTGGCCGAGACAAGTGATGGAGAGGAGGACAACTCGCCGCAAATAGACATGAACGAGCTCCTCGACGAGTTCGACGAGATGACCGTCAACGATGCCGGTGGCAGTTAGATTCCCGGATGCTAAGTCTTAACGGTTCGGAATCTGGACGTATCTCCCGACGCGGGATCATACGGAGTAGCAGCCTGCAATGGAACCTGGTTCCGACACATTCTGCAACTACTCTTCCATTGCCAATGTGGAGTGACATACGACACATTCGCCTGGCACTGCTTCGCTTTCAACCCAAACCACGAACTTTCCACCAGCCAGGTGATGGTTCTAAAAGCGTGTCCGGGTGGGAAGAGCACTCGGAGGAACAGGAGTTTTGGGCGTTTTTTTGAGCATTGCGAGGTTGGGTTAACGTGACATGACAGAAAAAGTGTTGTTTTAGTTAGTCGCCAATAACAGTGACTCCAATACGCCTTTACTTCAAAATTGGTCTTTGTGGCAATTGTATTTCGCACATGTTTACGTGATTATATGTAGTGTTTCAATAAATCATTAAACTGTAAGCTACACCTGCTTGTTCCCCTAGAAAATCTTGCTCAACACCTGCTTGACACTCTCCGACTGATCAGCCGTCTTCCTCTTCGGCACAGCCTGCGTCTGCTTAAACTGTCTCGCCCTCTCGCCACCCTTCTTCACCTTCTCCACCTTAACACTCTTCTCGCCAGCGGGTATACTCTCTTCCTCCTTCGCCCTCCTCGCCGCCTTCTTCGCCTCCATGCCCTCCAGCATCTTAGCCCTCTCCACATTCTGGACAAATTCCTTATTCTCCTTAGTCGTCTTACTAATCTCCGCCCTCATCCTGCTCGCCCTCTCCGCATTCTCCGCCGCAATCTGCTGCGTCAGATTATTCCACTTGAAGCCCTTGAGATACAGCAAGTTCCACACATCATCATGATAATACGTCCCCTTCTTCCCCCCGATAATCTGCGCATTCAACAACTCGCACGCCTTCTTCGCATCCGACTTGCTCACAAACTCCACCCAACCGTCCGTGAAAGAGCGCTTCTTGTTCCCGCCATTCTTTACACGTCGCGTGTGCGAGGTTGGGTCCTCGGGCGTCATGAAGATGCGGTTTATGTCGCCGAAGGGCTCGAGGAGGGAGCGCAGCTTTTGCGGCTTCATGAAGGGTGGGATGCGCGAGAGGTAGACGACGCCGGAGCGCTTGATGGCTGCTTCGGTTGCGACGAGGTTCTTTTTGCTGAGGAGCTTGGAGGTGCCGGGGAGGTCGGCGGATTTGCGGAGGCGTTTGGATTTTTCTGCAGGTTCGTCGGAGGGGGCCGTGGTGTCGTCGCCGTATTGTTCGTTTAGAATGCTGGGTTTGGCTGCCTCTTCGGAGGCAGCGTCGTCGAAGTCGTCTTCATCGTCGCTGGCGTCGCTGTCGACCTTGAATCTCTTCTGTCCTCTCTCTCCTTTCCTCAAATCCTCCGCCTCGGAATTATACCCCTCACTCCCCCTATCATCATCACTCTCTCCCGCCTCGAGAAACTCGTTGTGCTTCCTTGTCGTCATTGTCACTGTGTGCTTTCTCAATCGAGGTAGAGTCGCATTAATTCTCGACCCAATATTTCTTGTCCTTCAACTGGAAATTTACTGATAGCCGGAAAATCTATCGGGCCGTGGGGGCGATAACGACGCCACCAGCCCCGATAAGCCCCTCATTTATGGGGACACAAGCTTACTACACAAGTACGTAAACCGCAACCCCTCGTCACCATTGACTCTCTTCCCGTGTACAATTCATCTTCTCTCCCTATACACAGCATAGTACACACCCAAATCCAGCTTTCACACTCCCCCAAAATGTCCGCAGAAACCCTCACCACCATCTCCCCCACGACCAACAAAGGGATCCTCACCCGCCCCGGCGCCACCCCCGCCTCCCTCTCCAAGATCGTCACCGCATCCACCGCCGCCTTCGCGACATGGAGCAAAACGCCCTTCGCCGAGCGTCAGGCAATCGTCAAGAAAGCCCTCGAGATCCTGGTGTCCAAGAAAGATGAGTACGCCAAGGAACTCACAGAGCAGATGGGCCGTCCAATCGCGTATACGGGGGTTGAAGTGACGACGGCTGCGAAGAGGGGGGATTACCTTCTCAAGATCTCGGAATCGGCGCTGGAGGATACGCCTGGGGAGGCAGAGAAGGGGTTTAAGAGATATATCAAGAAAGTCCCCGTGGGACCGGTTCTCATTCTCTTCGCATGGAACGTACGTCACCCCCCTCCCCACCTTCTTTCCCCTCTCCAAAAACATCCCAAGCAAACAAGCAAAACACCCAGCTAACTAACCACCACAGTACCCCTACCTCATCCTGATCAACTCACTCATCCCCGCCCTCCTCGCAGGCAACAGCGTAATCCTCAAGCCCTCCCCCCAAACACCCACCATCGTCGAGAACCTCTCCTCCATCTTCACCTCCGCGGGCCTCCCCCAAGACGTGCTCCAGTACTTCCACTCCGGCACGCCCTCCACCATCGACACCATCATCCACAACCCCTCCATCAAACTCATCGCCTTCACCGGCTCCGTCGCCGGCGGCCTCGCAGTCCAACAAGCAGCCTCCGGGCGCATCGTCCCCGTCGGTCTGGAGCTCGGCGGGAAAGACGCGGCGTACGTGCGCGCGGACGTGGATGTGGCGTGGGCGGCGGCGGAGATTGTGGATGGCGCGGTGTTTAACTCGGGGCAGAGCTGCTGTAGTATCGAGCGCGTGTATGTGGATTCGGGGATCCATGATGTGTTTGTGGAGGAGGTGAGGAAGGTGTTGGGAGGGTATAGGTTGGGGGATCCGTTTGATGCCGAGACGCATGTTGGGCCGGTCATCTCGAAGAGGTCGAAGGAGGCGATTGAGAGGCATGTTGGGGAGGCTGTTAAAGCGGGGGCGAAGAATGTTACCCCTGAGAATGAGACGTTCTCCTCTCCACCGGCGGACGGCAATTTCGTCGCCCCGACAGTCCTGGTGGATGTCAACCACACCATGGCCGTCATGACAGAAGAGACCTTCGGCCCCGTCATCCCAATCATGCGCGTCTCCAGCGACGCCGAAGCCGTGTCCCTAATGAACGACAGCGAGTTTGGGCTCACGGCCAGCATCTGGACTAAGGACACCGCTCGTGGCCAGGAATTGGCGGAGGAGGTGGAGGCCGGCACGGTGTTTGTTAATAGGTGTGATTTCCCCAGTCCGGATTTGGCGTGGACGGGGTGGAAGAATAGTGGCTTGGGTGTCACGTTGAGTCGGTTTGGGTTTGAGGCTTTTGTGAGGCTGAAGAGCTTCCATTTGAAGGATTATCCGAAATAGATTCGTGGTGCGAGGTGGGATTTTTTGAAGGGGGACTTGGGGATAATGAAATGATAAAATGAATAGAATAAGTGTGAATGAATGAATCGATCTCTCTTGCTACGCAATGCTATGCCAACGCTGCACTTTTCCACTTCCACTTCTATAAAATGCCCCTATTCCCTCTTTCCCCCCCTTTAAGCAAGCC
>JPJW01001106.1:0-16342 GCA_000750755.1 Pseudogymnoascus sp. VKM F-4513 (FW-928)
CTAAAAATCCCCCCCCAGCCCAGCTCAGCGCGGACGCACGCACCCTCCCCCATCCGCTCGCAGCATCTACCCGAGATCCGGGCTGTCGCCCACCCGGCAGCCCGCAGGATCGCCGTGTCACCATATATATGCCAGCACAGCAGGTCAAGCGGCACAAGCACAAGCACAATCACAATCACAGCACAGCGCAGGGTGCGGCGGTATTTCCCCGCTGTGCTGTGCTGTTGTGCGCGGGCACTGCAGGTGTGATGTCTCGGTAGATTTTGCTGTTGTGCGAGGGAATGGCGGTCTGGAGTGGATGGGGGAGGGTGAGGGTGTTTGTGTGCGCGCTTGCGGAGGCGAGGTGAGGAGGCGAGGTGCTTATATTGAAAATGAAGTAAGGGGGATGGGGGAGGTTGTGTGATAGATACCCGACATGCTGGGTTTTTTGACTTGTTCTCGTTTTTGCCGACGGGGAGAGAACCAGAGGGGTGGGATGGGAAATTCGCCGAGGGGGGAGGACACGACAGGCGGGTTTTGGGGGAAGTGATATTTCGCCGAGATGGCTGGGATGGCAATGGCTTGTTTAGACACGGCGGTTATGCTCTGTTCTGTTCTCACTTTGACACTCGGCGTCTAGAATCTAGACCAGACACCGTATGAGTAGCAAACAGCAGGTGTTGTCTTCACCGGTCTGCCAATTACAAGACCTCGCCCCGTCTCTCCTCTCCCTTCTGCTGCCCCCACCCTGGTCTAGATTCGCCCTGCCGCCCATTCCCATAACCGAGTCCTCGGGTTTTGAGCGCCAATGGGGGGAGGGGAAAGGGGGTTGAAATATGTAGGATGCCAGATCGGAGGGGGGTCACTCACTCACTTCGATCAGATCTGGTCGTGGGAATGTGATATGATATGATTGATATGTGATATGATATGTGGTGTGATGTCTCGGGGGTATGTGGAGTACGGGGTCATGATGGAATTGTTGAGATTTCGCTTTCACTCGCTTTCACCATCCTGAGTTCAGTTGAGCTCTGGCGTTTGAAGCTTGCTTTGCTGTACTACGAGTCAGGGGGGGATGTGGGTGTGAGAAAGGGGCGGGCCGCGGAATGTGGGGAGATGGGGGGACGTAGGTGTGTGCGTTTGATGTGAGGGAGGGAGGCGGTGAGGTGAGAAGTGTGTTTGAGGAGATGAGATATGAGGAATTGGCTACAGACGGATGAATTCTAGGCCGCAAGAGCGCGGACGGACGTCGTTTCTCGGTTCAAACAGCAGCGAGCATTTTCAATGGAGATTGAAGTGGAGTTTTGGCATAAGCCGGGAGGCTCGGGTCGCGACCGTTATGGTACCCGCATGGAGCATATAGGCAGAATATCGCATTACGCCGTCGGCAATGGATGGCCGTCGGCAATGGGCAGCAAGTAGGGCAAGAGGGAAAGGAAGGGAGGAAGGGAGGGAGAATTCTCGTCTGTGCGAAGTTTGAGAGAGCGACAGGGAGAAGGGAGGTGTTGGAGACCGAAGACCACAAAATTCATGCCGGCGGTGTGGATCAGGAACTCGGTGTGGATTGTCCCCCCTCTCTCCTGATCTCCGATCCCTTCTCCCTAGCGGGGCCCCATACTTAAAACTGTGTGTGAGTTACAAAAAGTGAGCTATTGTGTGTTCGCGTGTGTGCGATGTTCCAGAAATCGCGGAAGCTAAGCCAGCTTCCCCGGTTTCCCCAGAGTTTTTTTAATTTCTGAACGCATTTCTTAAGGGCCTTTTATTTTGGGAGCGGTGGGGAAGAATGGGGTGGGTGTGGGGGAGGGTAGGGAGGTACCTTTGTTGCGACAGTACTCTTTGACCTGTGTGGTACTCGTCACTTCATTCGCATTATTATTGTCTGATATACTGTGCTGTTTGATACGAAACGATACAGCGTTGCCGCACGCTCATACGGCCGGGGACGAGAATGAGAATCCCGTGTATAGCGGTGGCGCTTGTCCCCCCCACGCCAAGCTCCCCCCCAAATACGCCTCTGTGAAATAGACAATGGACAGTGTGAAAGCATAATCTAAGGAGGGAGGAAAGGAAAGCCACACACAAATCTCCAAGCAAGTACAGTACAAAACAACCGACCTGACCTGTCAGATTCGGCGTGCATTCGGTGTGCGTGGTGGCCGAACAGTGATTGGCAGTGCATAGGGCCTAGAGCGACGCTGCACAGCTCCGACCCAACGATGTCTTTCGTATTCTATTCCGATCGTATCACATCACAGCAGCAGCAGCGAGTAGCACTCGCTCTAGCACCCAACACCCAACACCAACGGCCGCTTGTCAGACCGGAGGTCCTTTGTCTCGTTCGTTCGTAAGCAGGCAGGGGCGCGAGCGAGCACGTAGAAGCTGACACGTCTCCGGATTCGGGAGTGCCGGCGGTGAGTTCCTCGGCGGGATGGGTGATTGGAGAGCGTGATTGCGCGGCGGATAGTGATCTGGGGTTGTTAGAGGAGAGGGATAAGCACAGAGCCAGAGCTAGGCTGGACTATGCAGCCCTGTCCGCGCGGTGGCGAATATGTTTCATGCGCGGAGTGATGGAGGGAGAGAAGGGAGGGGTGCAATGCGTATACAATGTCTATTGCCAATGTCAAGCACGACAGGCGGTAGTTTGGACGCGCAATTCTAGTATGAGGCAAGGGAGGCAATAATGGCACCTGTAAGTGTAAGTTACATACATGCTGGACGCACGACCGTACATCCTGTGCTATACTATACTGTACAGTAACGGTACACGTCTATAATTCTCCGTGAATTGCATATACGTTGTATACTCTAGAAGGTCCGATGCCCAGAGTCCTATAGCAAGGTAATCATAGAGAAGTGGATGAAACGGGGGGTCGGGATAAATGAAGCGTGGCAGAAGTCTGGGGTGCAGCAGCTTTATCCAGTTCTTCCTAGCTTGCCTCATGCACGCCGGCTGCACTTGTCCCCACTCAGCTGTTTCTTACGGGAATTGTATTAACGGCGAAATTGTTTATGATGGCAATTCAATAATTCGCACGGGATAGATACGTTGATGCGAGATGTGGTGTTTTAGTTGGATCGGTTGATTTGATCAGCGATTGAAAGTCAATAGTCGCGGCAGCTACAACGGGCAGCCAGCCATCCAAATCTCTAGATATTAGACATATTGATTGTACACATTAGGGTGCTGTATAAATGTAAGGAGTAAATAGACGGAATTTACACCACAGTCTATTCAGAAGGATCTTCCTCCTCCACAACCACCAAACCAAAACCGCCAACCACAATCCCACACTTACCCACGGAGAGAAGGCGAAGAAGAAGAAAAAGGCAAAAAAGAAGGAGATTAACGCACATTCAACCTCGGTTCCCCGGTTCCTTCCCACTCCATCCTAGTCCATCCCGGCCCTTTACCCTCCTGCCTCAACCCGGAGATTGACAGCACGGGATATCCTTCCTACAGTCCCGAAACAGCAACCCCATAGAAGACAGAAGTCCCTCCGTCGCCTTCCCCCTGCCCCGGAAGAAAACACCTCAATCTCGCCCAACTCTCGGCGGCCCCATATCGTCGCATCTCCCATGCTGGGTTGGGGCTCCATAGGTTCCATAGTTGACCCATAAGTGATCCATAAGTTGTTCCTTGATAGACGGACCATCAGAGACCATGGCTGGCTCAATCGGTTGCTCTCTCTCCCCAGCTTCCCAAAGGGGCGAGAGCGGGTATTGGTGGTGGGATTGGTGTGGGTTTGGGGTGTGATTGGGAGTGGAGACGCAAACGCCCGTTTTCTCCAAATTACCAGACTGCTGGTTGAAGCTAGGGAGGAGATCCCCCGGCCCCGCTGGACCTTTCTCCCCCTTTCATATTTCCACTTTTTGTCCTTTTTTTTTTGGCATGTTGTTGACAATGGAAATGAAATGAAAAGGCCTCGTTGTTGTGTTGGATCCTGTGCTTGTTGTTGTCTGGGGGTCTCAGATGTACTCTGCCGCTGTGCTTCTACGCGGTGTACATAGATGCGTCGTTCGTTCCTGCCGTACATACTATCACAAAGGTCGTACATATGATACGATACGATCGTGCATACTCTCTATACATACATACTACACTATACTGTACTGTAACTGTACTCTACATACCTCATCTCCCCGTACACATCCGGACAGGTGCACAACATCTTACAGTACACCGTCCATAACCCCCCATGTCCCCATATGAGACGACACGACACATACCGCCGGACCTCTTCCGTTCCCAGCCAAAAGCCACTCCCCTCGCCCCAACGCCTAACAACCGCGGCACCACCATCCCCATTCCCCGCCAGCCTACGGAGATGGAGATCATCCCTAGCCCAGCCAGCCGTTGGGCCTGATCTCTTGTCCTATGCAAGTCTATGTAACTCAACTATACATGCCGTCCTATAGTGTACTCCCCGTGTCTCGCCCCGTTTCCAGGCCACGGGTAATCGCAAGGTAAATAAGTAAGTACTCCAAGACGGGTATTCCATCTCCCAGCACCCCCCCTAATCAGCCAGCCAAGCAAACCACCACCCCATCCCCACAAACCACAGTAAGGCCGTCCGCGCAGGGGTGGCCCTGCCATAGGTGGCCCAGCCATGGGTGTCTGCTTCTGGGCTTCCGAGCTGTGTCTGCGTTGCGTCGTTGGCTGGCGGGCGCCGCGGGCTGCGCTTTGTTGTCCGATGCGGCCGACGGATGGATGCGTAAGTGGTGCGCTGGTGCGGCGGACTGTGCGGGAGGTGAGTACAGTAGAGAAATGGAAGGAAGGTGTGTGCTTTGTGATGCGTGGTTGGGTGGGGGGTGGTGTGTGCTGTGTGGGTGCGTGGGTGGGTTATGATAAAATGGGTGCTGTGCCCGGGTCTGCGGGTTTCTTCTTTTTTTTCTTTCGACGTTTTAAGAGAGAATAAATACCTGTCGTTGCTGTCATACAAATAATACTGAGATTCCCTCTTTGCTTCTCCTTTTGACTACGAATACCAACTGTCTAATACACTATCGTTGTCGAGCAAGAATCATCACCATCTTCACCTCATCGGCTATACCAGTTATCACAACTGACCGACAACTCCAAACTCCCTCTACATATCCACCAAGAGCACTTCCCACCTCTAACGGCAAATAGCCAAAGCGTACGTCTACCAATCCATTTTCCCTGGCTTCCGAACTAACACGCTCACCAGTCTCTCCACCACCTTCAAAATGCCACAAACACACACCGCCCGCACCTCTCCCTTCCCCCAACCCTCCACCACAACCTCCCTCGCACACCCTACGCCCCGCCGCGGCCTCACCCTCCTCACAGACGTCTCCCAGCGCCTAGATACCCACACGCCCTCCACAGACTACAAGACCCGCGAGGGAGAATGGCACGCACCGCCGCCGCCACCCCCGAGTCCCGTCAGCTGGTAGACGGGATATCTCACCCGTCTTCCCATTATCAGGGAGAGATAAAGCATTGTTTACGGCAGCGAGGAGCGGAATAATATCATCAGCGTCGGCGGCATTTCATATTCTTTGGGACTCAAATCAATCAGCGGGATGGCAAAAAACGGGAGCAGGGGGGTTTTCAAAAAGTGGGCACTTGCTTTTTTTTCGTGTGCTAGGCGTTGTTTACTGAGCCTTGATTTTATTCATTCATTCGACTGAACTTTTTCTTTTGTTGTTGGAAGGAATGGGGCTATCATGCCTCGGATTTGAGCGCGGGGGAAATACATATTTTTATCCTATTGGAAGGGGAGGGGTTTGTGTATATTATTATTTTAGACGGATAGGGAGGTATGACTGCTGAGCGGTTTAATCAAATGAATAAACATCAATAATACATACTACGTTTCTTCCAGTGCTTGTAAAAAAAGTGAAGAGGCAAAGCCCCCCAGCTCGCGGGCTCAAATCTGGATCACCACAACCAACCTTCTTGACACACACCCTCCAGCACACACACGATCACACCACAGCACATCATATCAACACTTTCCTTCTTCTGCCAACCTACCCCCAACCATCCACCCAGGTACACCCCCATCCGCTCACCCCCACGCCCGATCCCAGCACGTGCTACTACACACGTGCAACCCCCACACCTCTCTCACCTCGGCCGGAACCCACCATCCCCCTTGCCGCCCGAGAAACGCCGATTGCCGTGAAGGTACTCGTAGATGCCGAGGGACGGAACGAGAAGCCGATATCAAGGCCCGTGTTGAAAAAAACCATGTGCTGATAGGGGTGTGAGTTATAATATTATTAAGTGCAGGGATGGGGGTAGGGAAGATGTGGAATTGTGGAGAAAGGATGACCGGCCTGGCCGGGTCGGGTCGCGGTCTCGACTGGTAGCTGTCAAGGGATTATGGAGGCAGATGATATTCCACGGATGCTATGAGTGATTGAAAAATTGCTACGAGAAAAACGGATCGTTTTCCGCGAGAGCTTATGCATCTCAAAATGATGATATTTATAACCCTGATACTAATACATGGTTGGAGGTTATTAGGGAGAAGTTCGTCGCTCGAACCTGGGATGGCGAGGAGTTGGAATGTAAATTAGAATTCCTCTAACATTTTTGGGGGGACTTTTCATTTGCTTGTAATGCGTTGGTTCCATTTATTAATATTATTTGAGTGACACCAAAGAAGCTGTCAATATCCACGTGACCCCTCATTAACCCGTTTCACCCAATAATTAGCCGCCTTTGACATCTCATCTTATCTCGTGCTCCCTAACTTCGTCAACTTTTGTACTCGCAGTTCGCTATAGAGGGTAGAGAGCCAGCTACTATGCATCGGATACCGTAGCTAGGGGAACCATCTGCGATATGCCAGGTGCGAAAAACATGGAAGATGAGCAGAGCTATCAAATGCCAGTGCCCCCCACATCAGCATCATCAGAGTCCAAGCCGATCAACGACACGTTCCTCCGCCGGTTTCTCGTTCTTGCATCAATCAAGCTTCTCAAGCATTTTCGTTTGCGCCATGGCGGCATTCTTTTCCTCTCCAGTAAGATTTGTGTCAAATATGGTCCTCTGAAGAATCTTGGGGAAGCGTCTACTATGGAGTTCATTCGTCGGCATACGTCCATTCCAGTGCCAAGGATAATCTGCTCTTTCACGCGTAAAGGCTTGACATATATCGTTATGGAGAGTATCGATGGGGATATGATAGGGCGCGGATGGACGTCTCGGACGGATGAGTCGAAAGCAAAGATATTGTCCCAAATTAAAGAAATGGTCGCGGACATGCGCAGGATAGCCCCTCCAAGTTCAGCGGTCAGCAATGTTGATGGTGGAATCCTCTACGACTGTAGAATCCACGGGCCGATGCAGTTTGGGCCTTTCAAAAGCATCCAGGACTTTCACAAATACCTCCGAGGAGGACTGGAAGCCCATGCTGATAATCCTAGCGATGCGAGCGAGCTCATAGCATGGCAGGATGGACCCTGGTCTGCACCTGTTTTTACACACGGTGACCTGAGCAGCTTGAATATTCTTGCACGGGGAGATGAGGTGGTTGGAATCATTGATTGGGAGACCGCCGGCTGGTATCCGGACTATTGGGAGTATACTACGGCATCGAATGTCAACCCGCAGAACTTGTTTTGGAAAAAAGAAGTCGATAGGTTTCTAGAACCGATGCCAAAAGAACTGGCAATGGAGGAGATTCGCCAAAAATACTTTGGGGATGTATAAGTAATACCTAATAATCAACTATTCAAGGAATCTACCTCGATGCTGGTTCCCTACGCCTAACGGCCGTCCTTTATGGTATTGTCTCCCTCTTTTCCAACAAGTCATATGTTGCTGCCTTTGTCATATCATAATCTCCCTCCCCATCAAAACGATGCTCATCCCTCTTTTTTTGGCAATAAGCCATGGCCTCATCTCGAACTTTTCTCCACTCAGTTACAGAGGTACCCAAAGCTTTCCCATCACCCCGAATCGACTCTAACGACTCTTTCACCCATGAGACACAATTCCATCCCTGTTCGCCCTGCCTGATTGGGACAGTGCGTATGATGTCGACGAGCCGATCCAGTTTCTCAACTTTGCCAATCCTAACGCGGACAAGCAACATATTAGTCGCCTGGAGAGAGACGGGCAACTCTTCAAATATCCATTGCATCTGTCCATCCGCACCGAGCCGCTCCTTTGCGTGATATCGTGTCCCTTGTCCTCCTTCGACCTCGTTTTTGGGTCCGACTAGCAGAGCCCAGTGATACCTGCTCATCGATAATTATCAGTTAAATTTCAACACTTCCACTGCAACTTTCACTTACGTGTCTTCTTTACCTGGCATGGTAGGAGCACCGCCACGAGCATAGAGAGCAACGTAAAGGCGATCCTTGTTTGAAGGCATCTTCGCTATAGCTCTGAAATATCACTAGGATCGGTAGGGTCGGTATGCAGTACGGATTTGTTTTACACACTATAAGTATAATATAATTTAAACGTTTTTAACAACCTCTTTGCTTGAAGCATAGAGAATGATGTTAATGAGTTGTTAGCTCTACTAAATTCCAACGAGCCAGCAAGATCCAACAGATGATTTAGCGCCAGCCTTGTTTAAGGCTGTATCGTCGGTCTAAAATAAGGCTGCCACGCTTTATGTGCTGTTGGTTTGTAGTTAACAACTGGACATAATTCAATCGGGCCGGTGCGTAGGTTGTCGCAGCCTTGGAGTACATACAGTATGACTGCTTACGGCCATATTACATTATGCTTCCGTGGTTAAACAGGTATTATTTGTTTAAATCCTAAACATAGATTTGCGTCAAAATGGCAGGCAGAGGGGCAGAGCCGTGTTGTGGGAATATGTACTCGGATCGGGTTGGGTGGAAATCAGTAAGGTGGTGATCGACAAGGATGGGTATGCATGTATGCATGCGTATCTTCATAGACACTCACAAGGCAACAACTTGATCTTGTTTGTTATCTTCCGCGAAGATGCCAAGGGTTATGTAATCTTGCTTTATATATTCTTGAGTCTACTTTTACCCGTACGTTCATTGTAAAATGCCGATCGCCACCGCGGTATATTTTACACTGATCAGTCTAAATACAGCGCGTATCTAGATTGCTTCTTAGAGATCATAGATCTATACTATAATGTTTACTTCCCAATTAAGCCTCTTTCTCCCCAAGACTAGCATTTCGCAGCTGTTGAGAAGCAATATAGGACAATATAGGACATGGGCAGCAACCGCTGTGGCCCGCTTCGCAGATGTGCTTTACTATAATTTTGCACTATACGTCTTCATGACTTGGCTGATCGAGATGTTGGGAGAGACATCTTTGAATCGGCTGATTGTCTGATCTTAGCCCGGGTGTAGATTATACCAGACACGAAGCCGATGAAGATAGCAGATACCGAGCCAAACGTAACCGGTGCATCGAAGAAAATGAGACCAGAGATGGCAATTGGTAGCTTATTAAGAGAGCCTACCATGGAGTATGTGGTTGAAGATGTTACCCGAAGACACCAGGCGGAGGCGTAGGAGATGAATATTGTGCCTAGACCAGAGTAAAACATAGCGAGCACCAAGTTGTTCCGGGTCTCGACGGGGAAGTTCTTGGCCATGTTCTCCGCTGACCAGTCTTCAACAACGAAACTGCAGGTAATCAACACTGGAATAGTGAGAAGGTTGTTGTAGAACATGGCTATTCAAGGTTAGCCTTGGAAACCGAGATCATTACTTGAAACTTACTATCCCAGTCGTTAAAGTTCATCTTCTGGATAACCTTGCGCATACACAAGAGATAGAGTGAATTGCACACCACATTCAGACCCACCCACGCATATCCAGCATTCAGCGATGATAAAGCAGCCGCAGCGGCTGGATCCCCAACATCGCCATAAGTGTCAAGAGTATGCTTGATATCAGCCCAAGCAGCTACTACTGAACTGAGCACCATAAGAGCGAATGCGGAAAGAGCCAATCGGGTAACGCTACCGCCTAACCAAAGAACTTCTCCATATGCAGTAACAATGATGCTCAAGTTCTTGAAGATCGTGTAGACTGGGACCGAAAGGAATTGGAGCGCCTTCGTCCCAGTGTAAATCATGCTAACGAGGAGAAGAGAGATTGGAAACCCTATTTTTATTGTCAGCCACTGCATGATTTTTATCGACTCATAATAATGCATACATGTTTTCGCCTTTTCTTTGTCGAACTTGGCCAGATTCTTAATTAAACCCGTAGACTTGCAAACAAGAATGGCGGCAATGCACACCAATGACTATTCCGCCGTCAGAAACCGCTTTATCCCCTTCCCGAAGATGAATTTACCTGGACAGCCAAAAAGAAGAAGTTTAGATTGAAATCCTTCCCAGAGACACAAAACTTGTTGATAATTGTCATGGATATCGAGGCAACGCAATACGCCAAGATGGAAATAATGGGGCTGTTTGTGATTGACGATGGGCTATGAAGTTTACTATCAGCCCGCTCAGCGAGTATTGGAGATGAGCGGGCATGCCTCCTCTTATCGTCCATTGCTGCGTGAAGGAGGAATGAATCTGATATCAACGTAGTTTTTTATATAATTCAGGAAAGGCAATAATGATAGTATAGACATATGTCCTACAGTAAATAGCTATCACACCTGTATCCGTCTGACAAGCCGTAATATTACAGAGAGTAAAATTAAAGTCTACACGAAGTTGGAGGGGTAGCGTACGTGGGGTGAAGGTGCTAATTTTAGAATACCCTAGCCTTTTATGGTACCATATCACTCTTATTGCTGTTTCATAATCTTGGAGTTATAAGAACTGCACTGCGTGGGAGATGATAGTAATTTGGGTACGGGAGGTGGGCGGTTTGTTGTATTTAATAGGAATGGGGGGGTATGAAGAAGTGCGATAGTAGGGGGAATAAACTTACGCTTTAGCCTACTCCCTTCGTTGTGTCTAATGGACAGCAATATATATTCACAGACATATGCGACAAGAAAATGATCGGTTACCGGACCGATGCTCACCCGACAATCCATGTCGAGCAGGCGACATGAATGGTGGATTATCTTCCAGCCTTGCGATTACCAGGTTTGGTTTAACCATTATTTAGCCAAGGTATACAAGGGGCACGACAGGAAGCAATATGGAGGGAATGGATCCGTGCCGTGGGAATATGGATTGAGGGTATTGGTTGGTGAGGTTTTGGTGCGACTTGCGAAGCTGTGTTGCAACAAGTACTACGAAATCAGAAATATGGTGGCAGTGCCGCGAAATGGGATTATAGGCTTGATTAATACAGCACTTCGTTGCGCTGAGATTACTATAGTATATCCTCCTCTAGCCTCATACTTGCGTCTACTCAGTGCAAAGTAAACGTAGCATTGCCCCTGAAGTCCCTGCTCGAGCTTCCAACCAACACCTGGAAGTCTCCGGGCTCAACAACATACTTCATCCTGATATCCCACAGCCCCAAGTCCTGGACCTTCAGCGGCACCTTGACTGTAACAGTCTTCCCTGCCTTGATAGACACCTTCTCGAATCCCTTGAGCTGGATATTCGGCACAACGACACTGGAGATCAGGTCCTTGACGTAGACCTGAACGACCTCTGCGCCGTCGCGCTTGGACTTGTTGGTAACATCCACCGAGACGGTGACGGTATCCTTGGCATTGACCTTCGTCTTCGAGAGCTTGACAGCGCCGTACTCGAAAGTGGAGTATGACTTGCCGAAGCCAAACTCGTAAAGCGGCAAGGGGCTGTTAAGCACGTACTGGTGACCGAATTGGAGGGTGCCGTTCTCGTACTCCTTGCCTGCGTCGAGGGGACGCCCAGAGTTGAGGTAATCGTAGTAGACCGGGGTGGTGCCGACGTCGTATGGGAAACCGACGGAGAGCTTGCCGCTGGGGTTCTCGTTGCCGAATAGGATATCGGCGAGGGAGTTGCCACCCTCTTCGGAGGGATAAAATTGCTGGACGAGGGCAGATGCGGATTCAGAGATCCATGCCTCGGTTATGGGCTTACCGGAGGAGAAGACGACGACGGTGGGCTTGCCTGTGTCGATGATGGCCTTGACGAGGTGGGGCATGGCGCCGACAAGGTTGAGGTTGGATACGTCGACGTGCTCACCAGTGGTGGCATTAAGGCCCTCCCACAGCTGGTTCTGGTCGCGAGACCAGGTACCGACGACTACGACGGCAACATCGGCGGCGGTGGCGGCGGCAACAGCTTCGTCAAAGCCAGACTGGTCGGAGGACCAGCGCTCGCAGCCCTGGGTGAAGGTTGTGGCTGGAATCTGTTAGAGGGGTTGTTTTGCGGGGATGAGTGGGGACTTACTTCCAGAGCTGGCAGCCTTGATGCCGTCGTAAGGGCTGACTCCGGTGAGGTAGCTTCCGTTTACAACGTAGTCGCCGTACTGGAGATTATTAGCGAAGCACTCCAATGCTGGTGATTTTATAACTCACGTTAATGAAACCATGTCCCATAGGTCCGATAACGGCAACGTTGGCGGTTTTTGACAGAGGCAGGATATCGTTGTGGTTCTCAAGCAACACAATCGACTCAGTGTCAATCTGGCGGGCCAGAGCAACATTCTCCTTGGTGTGGATGTGCTTTGGGGTCTCCGCTGCAGGGACGCCAAGGTATGGGTTCTCGAAAAGGCCGACGGTGAACTTCGCTTTGAGAATGCGCGAAACTGCCTGGTCGACGATCTTGACATCAAGCTTTCCAGACTTGACCATCTTGGGAATTTGAGTGAAACTGTAAGATCCGCCGCCCATCTCGACATCGTTTCCTGCAGGAAGAGCCTGTGATAATTAGAATGGAATGTTTAAAATATGCAGATGACTTACATAGTTGACAATGGCCTCCATATCCACAGGGTTGGACTCGCACATCTTGAACTGGTCGCAAAGACGGTCAGTTCCTCCAGCATCACTCATGGTGAAGTACTTGTAGCCCCATTCGTTTCTCAAGATCTCGGTCAAGACATGGTAGTTGGCAACCATGGCGACACCATCATATGAGTTATACGAGGTCATGATGGAGTAAACATCAGCGTCAATGATTTGGCGCTTGAATGATGGGAGATAGGTGGTCCTGAGCTCTCTCTCTCCGCCGTGAACCGGGCCAGTGTTGAGACCCTGCTCAGGGGTTCCGAACGCCGCAAAATGCTTGACCATGGCACTGACGCCCTCTCCTTGCATACCTGCAAAGTATCAGTATAATCCTGTGGTCTGTGGTTTACAGGAAAGCAATTACCCTTAATGTATTCGTAGCCAATCTCGCCAGCCAAAAATCCATCCTCACCAAAGGTCTCCTCAACTCTTCCGTAACGCAGCTCGCGAGCCAAATCGGCCAATGGAGCAAAGATTTGGTTGACGCCAAGAGCGGCACTTTCCTGAGCAATTGCTTTGCCCATCTTGCGAATCAGATCGCGGTTGAAGGAGCAGGCATATGCAATTGGGGAGTTGAAGATTGTAGCTCCCCCAATCAAGAAGCCATGAATACCCTCGGTCTGGGTGAAGGACGGAATGCCGAGAGTCGTGTTGTGCACAAGGTAGTCTTGAGCAATTTTGATGTTCTCAGCGATCCATTGCTGCTCAACTGGGACACCGACATAGAAGGAACCACTGCGCGTAGCCATGCTCCATTCCAAGCCGGTCTTGTTAAAGGCACCGGTTTCAGTGTCGAGCCAGTTCCGGATGTCTCCCTGCACCAATTGCGACGTCTTGTCCTCAATTGTCATCCGCTTGAGCAAATCAGCCACTCTAGCATCAACATTGGCCTTGGGGTTCTTGTAGAGAGGCGTCTTGCTGTTAGAGTCAGCGGCCGCTTTGCTGACTGCGAAGAGCAGCGCAGTGACTGCCGCAATGGAGAGCTTCATTGTTGAGTCGGGTGCTCGAAGGCCAGCAGATTGGGAAGGAACAGGTGAATGTCTCTGCAAGTGGTTGACGATGCGCTTCAGAGCTCAAGGTCAGTCCCCGAAGCTCCATCTTATAGCCCATATGCCTTGCAGCGTCATCAGACAGGCACCGCCTTTCTCCGCATGCATTAACCCCATCATCTCATCTAACTGTGCATCCAATGCTGGCTAAAGAGATCAGCTCTCTCGGATCATCCCTAGTGGTTTTTTGGGCATTCCACGAGTCTGTCCCAAGTGAAAAATAATTATTTGACGGCGCGAGACTGGGTTGTACCCCGCGTTGAGTAGTGATCAACAATGAAGTTTCCTGCGGGGTTCGGCATGGATATTACAGCGTCATTTAGTGAGGTATGATTGCTCCTGCATAACTTCCCTTTAGGAATAACGCCATGTACGGACTTGAGTAGTCTCGGGAACTGGTTCCTGTATTGCACTATACCGTGCACTATACTGTGCACTATACGGAGGTTAAAGGGTGGAGTAGCATAGAGCGCAATGCATCGCGGCACATTCTGGAGCCGTTCTTGGTTGTTCTAGAGTTGTCAACGCCTCCAACACAAGCTCCGGTGGGGATATGTTAACTCTCTACTTTCCCATATCCCGGAGTGTAATCCCAATGGAAACAAAATAGAAAGACCTGCGGGGGTGGGGAAGTTTGGCCGACCCCAGTCCGGTACAGTCCCTCCGCTGTGGGGCGGCCATCAAATGTCAGTCCAGTGCCAACCCGTGTCAGCCTCCAGTCCAACCCCATCTCGTCGGGGGCCACCACGGATAATTTTCTAAGTGGCGGACACCCTTCGAACTCCATCCCGACAGACCCCTCCCTTTCCCCACGGTTGGCAAAAAATTGCAGGTCTTTACGAGTACTCCACCTGCTCTGGTAGGCCGACTGGTAGACTATCTTCACTAAATTTGTCGGAATAGTGAAGCGATACTTTGCTCCTCCTTCTCCAACATGCCAGTGACATGAGCGAATGAGCTCCCGCTCCATATTTAACCGGAACATGAGAGGGGTAGCGTACAACCACTCCGGCGGCGATCTCGTGGCGCGTGTGGTCCACGCGGTAAGACTCGTCTCGATGTGGCCCCTTGCAACTTCATCGGTCCGAGATGCAACGGCGTATTCATAATGAGCGTCGCGCGCCCAGCTTTTCCTCCTTGCAGGTCAGAGGTGTTTGTCGAACAGAAGTTGAAGTTTAGCTTTTGCTTCAGAACAGAAGAACGCTCAGAAGCCAGCTACCTGGATCTCTAACCGCCTGAGCTGGGCCAGATAGTCACCATGGGCAAGCTATTCAATGTCTCGCTCGCGATTTTCGCTGCGACGGGGTTGGTACCACCATGATAGCAGAAAGTCGCACGAAAAAGTCGCTAACCTTTGCCCAGTTCTTTCCTTTTTGGATATGATTCCGGTGTCATGACCGATGTGATCGGTTCTGAAAACTTCCTCGCCTACTTTAACACCACCAATACCTCCTCCATCATTGGTGCCATTAACTCCACCTTCAATGGCGGTGCCGTATTTGGATCGCTGATGGGTGGCCTCACCATGGATCGTTTCGGGAGAAAGATGACTATCCAGATGGGTGCGCTGATCTGCATGGTGGGAGCTATCCTCCAGGCTGCTGCAACGAACCTGGCGATGATGCTCGTTGGCCGAATCATGGCTGGATGGGCGGTTGGGTTGCTGAGTATGAGTGTGCCGGTTTACCAGTCTGAGTGTGCGCACCCGAAGATTCGTGGTATGATTGTCGGCATGGCCCAGCAAATGATTGGCATCGGCTTTATCGTGTAAGTGTCTTCGGTGGTTCTAGTCACGACGAGAAGCTAATTCCGGGGTAGCTCGACATGGGTGGGATACGGAGCTCATCACAGAGATACGTCTGAGTTCCAATGGCGATTCCCCCTGGCTTTCCAGACTGTACCATGTATTGTAAGTTGCCGTTCTCGTCCAGGTCAAAGCTTTTTTTTTAACTAATTCACAGATCCTATTTTTCGGCCTGTTTTTCTTCCCCGAAAGCCCGCGTCACTTGATTGCCACGGATAGGGAGGACGAGGGCTTGAGGGTTTTGAAGATGCTTCACTACAATGGAAGTAATGGTATGTTACTTTTGATGATATGCTCAATTTGCACAGTTTCGCTGACAAAAATCTGCAGGCGAGTGGATAGAGAGCGAATTCAACGAGATCAGACAGACCATCGCAGCTGAGAAGGCTATCACAGTTCCAGGCTGGAGAATCATGTTTAAAGTAGCTCAGTGGAGAACTAGACTGATGCATGGCGTTGCAGTCCAGGTGTTTACTCAACTCAGTGGAATCAGTGAGTCTCCAAATATTGTACTCTTTAAGAAACATTCTGACTTCTCTAGATGTGATTGGCTACTATCAAGTTCCCATGTATAACGCTTTGGGTTTCGGGGGTAGCAAAGCTATCCTCCTCTCAGGTATCTATAACTGTGTCGGCCCATTAGCAAGTACGTAGTTCCAGTCCACC
>JPJW01001111.1:0-27914 GCA_000750755.1 Pseudogymnoascus sp. VKM F-4513 (FW-928)
CGGGTCGGCGGTGCACCTCAGACATTCTCCGCATGCGCGCATACTCCCACCAATCTCCCTGAGACATGCGCCTCACGGCTGTAGCCCCTATTCGCATCTTCTCCCTCGGGGGCGGGCAAGTAGTGGTCAGTCAGGGAGGTTGGTCACTCGCCTGCCTCGGCCGGCGGGGGCTTGCATTATCAAAGTGTCTCTCTCTATGTGAGGGGAGGGGTTTTGGTAGTATTGTATGTCTCATTCTGAAGGATTTTTTGGTGTTTTTCTCTCTCTAGCTACTGTAGGCTCTTATCTTCTTCATCCACTCCCCCCCGCACTCTCCCGTTGTCTCTGAAGAGATTTGATGACCTTTCCCGTCCCCGCGAGAGAGAAGAAAAAATTCATTTACACTATCACCCATTAGAATCCCCTCTCCGTCCCGTCCCTCCCCCCCTATCCGGTGAACACAGATCATGCACCTCCTCTCTTTCCTCAGACATCGTCCCCCTCCTATGATACATGTTTCCCCCTGCGTAAAAGACAACAAAAATGGAATGAAAAACTGTAGTAGTGTAGTGTAGCTTTGAGAAGACAGCAAAACAAAAACAAACAAATATGATGGAATGAAAGGAAATGAAATATCAGATCATTAGGTATCCGGTGCCGCGTGACCCCCTGAGTAAAACTGTAAGACCGCAATAGTAACACGTAGCATACATGCTCGCAGCCGCTGGAGGTAGTAGTCGGGGTAGTCGCTGTCGAACTGCCGGCGCAGTGTGCGTGGGTATCTCCCATATGAACTTTGGAGAGGAGGCGCGATATCGCTTGCAAGGTGACCATCCTATCCTGAACGCCGTATAAACACAAAAATAGCTTCAAAATTAACGCCTCGCTTTCATAAAACAATTCCGCATCTTTCTTCTTTGCTTCTCATATCGCCGGCGCGCCCGAACCGCGGTTCTTCCCGAGCGTTCCAAAGATCTGCTCAGGGGGGAGGCGGTTCATTTGGCTCGTCTTGTCGAACATGTTCGTGGGCGCAGGGACATAGCCCTCGCGCTTGCGGCGGATGCGCTCGGCGATGATGCCAGCGACGACCAAGAGGAAGATGAGGGCGAGGGCGATTGCGAGGCCGATTAGGACGACGAGTCCGAGTGCGAGGTGGCTCTTGCCGTCTTCGAAGACGTTTTGCTGCTGGGAGAAGATCTTGGAGATGCTGCCAGATCGTTTGTCGGATGTGCTCGTCAGAGCGTAGGGCTGGAAGGTGGTTCCGTTGAAGAGGACAGCGGAAGCGTTGCCGAAGGAAGGCAGGTTGACAGATCCAGTCAATAGTAGGGCGTGGTTGGATGGAACAAGATCCGTAGATGTGTGATCTTCCGACAAAGGAAGAATCTGAATGCCGAGGATTTCTGTCTTCGATCCTAGCATGTATCCCACAGAGCTCCACTTCGAGCCATCGTACTTCATGAGGAAGGCCGTGCCGTTCTTTGCAACCCCTGAAACCCAAAACTGCGATGCGTCCTTGGAAGCTGGGGTCAACGCCGTAATGTTCCCTGGAATCGTGGAACCCCCATCAAACTCGGTCCAAGTTTGGGCTTTTGCGTCGTAGGTGGCCAGTGCAGTCTTGTTGCCGGCGACATCGAGCGATCCACCGGCGAGGAGGGTGTCAGCGGTTTGCCAGATCATCGCGTTTACCGTACCAGACATGGTGCCTGGGCGATTCCACTGAGAAGCGGCCACGGTGAAGACGCAAAGTCCAGGGCAGTCGAGAGAACCCGCATGGTCGAAGCTTCCAGCTACAAAGATATCTCCTGTGCTTTCTCTGATACCGATGGAAGACACAACCACCTCATCGCCAGCAAGTGCCGGAGGCTGAATGGGTGTTGTTCGCGTCTTCAGGTTGTAGCTGAGGAGCCCGTTGATGCTTGCTCCATTTACCGTGCCCGTGAGTGCTCCTCCAATCCACAAAACGTCGTCCTTGGTTGCAAGAGCCATAACTGTGGAGTCGTTCTTGAGCTGGGAAATCCCAGTTACAGTATCAGATTTCTCCCCATCGAGAATGAGCAGATTGTTGATTGTAGAACCGTCCGTAGCCTTAGCCTCAAAGTGTCCGCCAAAGATAGTCACGTTGATTCCATTCGACTCGTAAAAGTGACCTGTGACGACGCCGGAAATCGTGCTGTTGTCCAAAGTTGCTCTCTTGGAAATGGAGCTTGATGACTGGGATTTTTTGGCCTGAATATCCACAGGGAAGCCACTGATTTCCCCATCGGTTAACGCAGCAGCACCGTGGGCGCCAACCTGAGAAGAGGATAGTGAGCCCGAAAACAACGAGCCGGCACCGTTAGGAAGGTCAACAGCTGTCGTCAGCTTTCCATCGAACGACATCTGCGTTGCTTTGAGATTCTGGAGCCAGTTGCCTCTCGAGGGAACCCAGATTGCAAACCCAGAAACAGGAATTGACGTGTTAGCTCCAAAGGCGTTGATCTCGTCGAAGTTTCCTGTGAGAGAAATGACTGTTTCGAGTGCTCCATTAGTGAAGTTCACAGCAAACGGAACAATGTCGGAAACCCGTCCGTTGACGCCGGCGCCGAGGGTGCTCCACGCCTTTTTCGACACATCATAGGCAGCTACATGATTCAGCCCCTTTGTGTTGGCCTTGCTGGTGTTGTCGAACTCTCCACCAATGTACACGATACTGCCGTTGACGAACGTGGTGTATACCACACCATTCAGGCCATCGCCCGTTAGGCTGAATGAGCTAGTCTTGTTGACGCCAAATATGTTGTTCATGCCCTCGGCACTGTAGTTTCCTGCTGCAATAGTGATGTCGCCGGAAGTAGCGAGAGTTTTGATGTCTGCGCCCGGGCTCAGTGCGCTGCCAGCTTTATCAATTGCTGACGCTGCGAATGCAGCTCCATCAATGGACTTCTTGGCGGGATCGAATTCAAATAGGCTATTCAGGCCGCCAGCTGAGTCTAGGAGAGTAAACCCGACTCTGTTTGCCACAGCTGTCACCTGTCCGGTCTGTCCAGAACTTGGGGCAAGTTTGATGGAGGGCCTGAATGCGTCGTTACCTGCGTCGATATATCCAATGTATATTTGATCGTACTTGTCGAAGTTGTTGGTCTGGAAGACATCTGTTTGGAAAGCAGGTTCGCTCGACCCAGAGCTCATGGTACCAGTGACGCGAACTTGTCCACGGGAGGCACAACTGTCGTCCTGGATACAACCCGGCGTATAAATATTTACTGAGTAGTTTCCAGATTCCTTGATGTGAGGGAAGAAAACCACAGACTGAGAATCAGAGGAGGCTTTGGCGCCATCAATCTTCAGAGTAAGATAGTTCGACACGCTTTGGCGGGAAGGAGTAACTTCCCAAGGCCCAGCGACAGTTGCCTTCGACGCTGTGGACGTCGAGACGGCGCAATCGGGTTCGTTGAAATCGTTGATGGCATAAGAGTAGATGTCGTCCTCAAAGAGTTTAACGCCTGCAAGTCCACCGCCACTTCCAAACCAGTCTGATATATCGATCTGGAACGTGTTCATGCCGATAACATTGACGAAAAAGAAATCCTGAAAGGGAACATTCGGATCATTTGACAGCGGACACTCCGAGCTGCAAGACGAGTTGGCGCCAGTCGCAGGGTCAACGTAAGTGAAGTTCATAATGCCGTTGATTGGCATAGCAGTATACCGCCATGTCTTCGTTCCCCTTCCGTCCTGATGCGTATTCCATAGTCGCAGCTTGGTAGGCTGGAATCCAAATCCAAAATCAGCCCTCCAGAATCCGGGGGAGTTGTCTGCAAGCAACCATGTGTTGCCAGGGCCGTCCGCGCCACCCTCTTTGCAAACAATGTTTTTAGGGTCGGCAAAGTCAGCGTTTGTCGGCGCAGGTCCGGATGTAATCTTGGCCTTAACAATGTTGACGATTTGCTGATCCGGGTCGCTAACAACAGAGGCGTTTCCAAGTCCAGTGAAAGACCCTCCAAATATGATTTTGCCGGCAGACGACTTCGTGATGGAGGTAATAGGGCCGTTGAATCCAAGGAAGGGAAGATCTGTCAAGCCGTGGCTGCTGTTCAATGCGGCAGCATTCGTCGAGTTAGCCGCTCTAAACTTTCCTCCAATGTACACCGTGGATTTGTCGCAATATAAGGCCGAAACTTGACCTGAAAGTCCGGGAATTGGTGTGACCGTTGAAGTATTAGGGTTGAATAACGCAATTCCCTGGGATTCCACACCCCCCAAGCTGGTGAAATTGCCTGCTACTACCACATCTGATACGGTGCCATCCTTCGAGACGAGTGGGCACATAGACTGGATGCTAGCGTCCGAGGATGCAATTGATGCGAACCCTCCATTCGGGAAACGGGCCAGAACTGATTCGGCGCCATTCGACGAAGACTCAATCTGGCTCTGCCCTTCGTATTGGTATAGTGAAATGCCATCGAAGTCGCCAGCTATACCGACGCGGCCGAACTGCGAGAGGTCGAGATTGGGTGATGGTATGGGGTTGAAAGTAACGGCTTGAGATAGTTGAGAGAACGAGGCCAGGGCGAGGCATAATTGCGACAAACGAAGCTGCTCCCCAGCTGCTCGACTCACTAACGATGGAAGCTTCATCGCTAGAGCCAAGAGCGTGGGCTCTTATGGGAAATATATAGTGGCGCCCTCGATCAGGGACTTGGTGTCGGGAGTCGGTACGATGGATCGGGATCCTGTCGAGGTTGAAACTGGAGTAAACACGGGCATCAATCCATCTGTGTATCGTCCAGTGAGCCTCGAATAACTGTAGCTCCTTCGGTATCTTTCGTAAACCGCCTGCTGTGCTTCTGTGAATGAGCGTGGTGTGGGTGAGTGACGTGGGGAGGTTGGTTTAGGAGATGAGGTGGAAAGGATCTGACTGAGGTCGCGACTTTCGCTTATTCAGTGATTGGGTGGGTTGGGTGTTTTGCAACGTCAACTATACGAGAAGGTTGGGAACTTCATGTCTGCATGTCTGACAACAAGCTTGGGCAGGCTGGGATCAGTACCGGATTGTTTATGATTAATTATTCACGGTCCAGTGCTACGGTTATATGGTATTATCTACGTTTGACTTCAACGGATGCTGTCGCTCACCTTTCAGGCCTCATTTCGCCTATATACTTTATTCAAGCTAAGGGGTCCAGCCGTTCAGGTACAAAAGGTACCAAAGATACAGGGCAACTTAAGGGTCTAGTCCCTTTCGCCCATTTCCCTGAAAACAAAGGATCTCTGTTCTTGTTAACAGAACAAAAGATAATACAGTAGTTGGAAATAGAAGGCGCGTAATTTCAAATCAAACAGAAAGGGGCGGATGGGGGCCTCCCAAGTTTCATTATCGCCTCACATGTCAAAGTTTACAAAACGCGTAAATACTAGAACTTTAAACCATCCGTGGTTTATAAACCTCATCATTGAAAGGCATCAGAGGTTCAAAACGCGCTGGCTAGCAATACATATCATTAATATTGGTATCTTTATAATATTCCATACAGCACTTGTCTGATAACCTCGCTGAACAAAACATAGTTGTAACTCCACTACACTTTCGGGCATGATTTAATATCGCCCGCATGGTTTTGATATGTCCATAGTAGAGTCAAGAGATGTCCTCTGAAGGACATCGTACTTGGTACTGTTGACAGCTTGCCTTCTTCCATCATAGCCCTCATCGAATGCTGGAAGCAGCACAGGCTTTGGACACCATTCTGGGCCGGTATGGGTTGTCTGGTCCACCAGTACCGTGTAGAGAGGCCTGGATATGTCGTGCCCAACGACCAAACATTCCCCCTTTGTCGTTGTGGTGGCTGAGAGGTTGAAAGTCAAGCTTCTCGGGGCAGGATGTCGCGAATTTACCTCCAGCCAAACTCATTTTCCGGATCCAAATATGCTTGACAAGATGCTCTTGACAATAGGTTTCTTTTGCGTGGCCTTTGGTTCTTCGGTTCCCCCAGTTCTCGTCTTATAATCCCTTGGGCTTTCATAATCCTTCTGTGACCCGGCCCACATGCCCTTCTTCTTAGACTTTGCCCAAGCCTCCATGCTCCTATAGTTATCCTCCTTGTTTCCAAACTCTGCGCCAGTTTTGGCCTCATATACCGTCGCGAGACCTGCTCTCAGCATCTCACGCCCAACGTCGCGTCGAAAGAGGCCATTGCGGACATGGACCGTAGCTACAATGCGATCATACTGATCACGTTTATAGACATGGGCTCGTACTCTACGACCCAATATATATGACCTGAGCCAGGCAAGAGCTTCTCCGGAATATGGCTGTGCTGGTTTGCCAAAATGGGACGCTTCGGGCGCGTCGATGCCGGCGATGCGAACAGCAATCTACAACTTGTTAATGCCATTAGGCCAAACGCGGGTGGTATCCTTACTGTGTGTTTCCTCAAATCAGCTGCCTTCTCTGGGACACTTCGCAGCCAACCCCAACCTGCAAATCTACCTCCCGGTGTATGGTACAGGTGAAAGTTATCGCCATCCCCTACCCTCGTCACAGTCCCGAATAGACTCCTCTTCCTAAAGAATCCGGGTTGTACATGAGTCGCATCGGGGATGCGTCGTAGGTATTGTCGGTAGACGCGAACGCTCAGCAGGATAGTAGCTGTCAACAGGACGGTTGGAACCACCGTTTCCGGGTTTGCATAGTGAGACCAATTGGTCGCATTGAGACTATCAGCCCAAGCTATCTGTTGCTTCTTGTTGCTGTCTTCTTTTCCAGCGTCCGAAGACCATGGCGGCCATCGCATTGCGGTGAATAATTAGCTGGAAGTCCAACTGAAGCTTGTGTGGATATACCCTCGCGACGGGCAAAGGAGGTTTTGGCGGGGTTCCACGCTAGTTGTCCCTAGCGTCTACTCCGTGGCCCTGCAAGATATAAACTCAAATGTACAGTACAGTGCGAACGTGAGATATAACTACAGTTGGAATACTACTCCTTATCAGAAACTTGCACTTTCTCTCAATTATATGTTGATGTTTAAAGCAAACTTCAATAACCTGTTTGTCTCCTGGATTCTATTGCCCAGCCAACTGTTCTAACTTGGTCTCAATTCTACTGGAGGGAGCATTCGATTGAAAGATGGATATTGTTTAATTCCTAGCCTTTACAAAAGACCAATCATACCCCATGGCGCGCTCAGTTCCCTTGCACTTTGAATGTCCGGCCACTCGCAGTCTTGCGCTCCTTCTCCTCATTCTCTGGACGCGCCCGTCGTAATACCTGGAGGAAGTCGGCCGTCCGTCTACGCATTCTCGAATGAATATATGCCTATGTAAATCAGTACATGGGAATCAATGAAACTTCTTTAGCGCGGAATTCGTACCTTGGAAGCCTTAATGTGGTAGTGAAAGTAGTCACGGAAGGTTTGGATGTGTGATATAACCTCGTCTCGTCGCTGTTTCGTAAGATGCCTGGGGAAAAGAACTTGGGTTGTTAGATTTAATAGCATGGGTAGAACGATGGTATACATACCAAATGTAACGTAGCCAATCTCACCCGTGCCTGAGTCCTTTACTCCAGGGACACCTTGAAGCTCAAGAGGTGGGTCTGTCCTGTACAGCACTTGCGGGGCATTCTGTATCGCTCTTCGTCTGGCGTCAACAAACTCCTGAATGAAGACCTTGCCAAACACTCTGTCCGTCTCTTCCCTGAATACAGTGCTGAAAATAACAGTGACTCTGTCGTGGCTGGCTTTGATATAAATAGCCTCCTCCTCGCGGTAGTGGATGGCCTTCACCTGACCACCTTCTCGTACGCCTTGCGGAGCTTCTTCGGATGTGAATTTGGATGCTTCTTCATGGAGGGCGTGATGTTCCTCGAAGGCTTGCTCGAATGGTGCAGCCACGGCGTTGCGCTTTAGTAGGGAAATGCTTCGAATCAACGCATCACGTTCGCCTGTCAATTGAGATGTCAGCTTCAACACTTCGTCATGATTTGCATATTTCCCATACCCTGATCTTCTGGCAGGTTGTCCAAGTCCACCTGGACTGAAAAGTCGTATCCATTCTCCGGCGGGACGACGTAAGACCCATACTCCCGTTCCAGGATCTTGTTTGCGCCGTATTTGACAAGCTCCTGGAAGCACTTAATCTGGAGAGAAACTAAAATTTTGGACTTTGATTCAGGTGTAGAGACATGGAAGGTAACTCCATCGAAGTCCGAGACTGTCTGGTCGATAGAAGCTGGAGGGGCACTGTCTGACGGTTAGCCTGCGCATTGGTTGGGAGGACTGTAACTGCCACCATACCCTGAGAAGCGCTCCGTGAGCACAGATTGTATGTACACATTCTGATAGTCTAGGAGAAGCATCTTGACTGAGGCCCAAGGATCCGACTAGAGAATGTGTTATGCTCGTAACCTTGGACGTACTGATACGTCAAGCTGTAGTGAGTTTGGTGGTGACGAATGTGGGCCCCGCATCGATGGCTGGCTGATTGCGGGTTGTTGTTGCCTCAGGTTGTAACGGGGTACTGATAACGATAAAGAAATCGAAAAGCCGCAAAAATAATTCTGGAAGAAGACCAGTATCTTTTGCGCCGAGCAGAAAATATGGTCAAATCATACTTGTGAGAGAAAAATTCCCAGATATCAATGCCAAGGCCATGCTGACTATTTTAGAAAATATGAGCACGCGAGGACCTTCGGGCTCATTACTTCGAGCCATGCGAACGCAGTCTGGACGCTCGGTGACAATTCGTCAAGCAGCGCCCGGAACACTGGGGCTGGTCGAGCAGTTGTCGCAGCAAACGAAGAAGTGTTATGCTGGGATGTGAAAAAGGGAGAGCTTTTGAGCCGCTGGAAAGCCGGTGACTGCAAGGCGCAGGTGACTGTAATTTCACAAAGCAAAACGGATCGCGACATTTTTGCAGTTGGTTACGAAGATGGCAGCATCAGGATATGGGATTCCAAGATTGCGACAGTTATTGTCAGTTTCAATGGACATAAGTCGGCAATCACAAAGCTTGCCTTCGACAAGTCTGGCGTGAGACTGGCAAGTGGATCGAGGGACACAGATGTGATCGTCTGGGACTTGATCGCTGAGGTTGGGCTGTTCAAACTGAGGGGTCACAAGGACCAAATCACCGGATTGGAATTTTTGCAGCCGAGTGCACCAACGACTACAGAGGATGACGAGATGGCCGTTGATACCGACGATAGCGTATCAGAAGGTTTCCTTCTTACGACAGGCAAAGACTCTCTCGTGAAAATCTGGGATATCAGCTTGCAACACTGTATCGAGACGCACGTCGCTCAGTCGAATGGGGAATGCTGGGCGCTTGGGATCTCTCCTGATGGCAGTGGCTGCATAACTGCTGGGAATGATGGAGAGATGAAGGTGTGGTCTATCGACACCAATGGGCTATATGCCCTCACAAAAAGTGTTGATAGGCCGCTAGACCGCCACTATCTCACTTCACGAGGAATTCTGCATAGACAAGGAAAGGACAAGGCACTTGAAGTCAACTTCCACCCGAAGCAAGATTTCTTTGCTGTCCATGGCTCCGAGAAGGCTGTCGAGCTATGGAGAATCAAATCACCCGAAGAGGTTAAGAAGAGCCTTGCTAGGAAACGTAAGAGGAGGCGTGAAAAGCTTGTCGCGGCGGGCAAGGCCAGCGAAGAAAACGACGATAAGGCCGATGATGTATCAAGCGCTGATATCTCTGAGGTCTTTGTGCCATATGTCATCGTTAGAACTGGAGGTAGAGTCAAATCTGCCGACTGGATATCTGGCAAGTCTTCAAAGAGTGTTGAGCTGCTCGTATCTACGACAAACAACCAGCTTGAGATTTATAAGGTACCAACAAAGGAGAAAAAGGCTCAAGCTGAAGGAATGCCTGATTATACGCGGGCATTCTCAGTCGACCAGCCCGGCCACCGAGTTGATATCAGAGCTTTGGCCCTGAGCTCTGACGACAGGATGCTAGCTTCGGCTTCGAATGGAAGTCTCAAGATCTGGAACGTCAAGACCAGGAGTTGTATTCGAACTTTTGAGTGCGGCTACGCTTTATGTTGCTCATTCTTACCTGGTGATAAGATTGTGGTGGTGGGGACAAAGGCTGGCGAGCTAGAGCTGTTCGATGTTGCTTCCGCAGTACTAATTGATACGGTCAAGGCACACGAGGGAGCTATTTGGACACTTCAAGTACACCCTGACGGGAGGTCCGTCGTGTCTGGCAGCGCAGACAAGTCTGCAAAATTCTGGAACTTCGAAATTGTGCAAGAAGAAATCCCTGGAACAAAGCGCACAGCACCTAAACTGCAGTTGGCACACACCCGAACCCTTAAGGTTGCCGACGATGTACTCAGTCTCAAATTCTCGCCAGATTCTCGCCTCCTGGCTGTTGCGCTCCTTGATAACACCGTCAAGGTATTCTTCAACGACTCTCTGAAGCTCTTTCTAAATTTATACGGCCACAAACTACCTGTTTTGAATATGGATATCTCGTTCGATAGCAAGCTTATTGTAACTTGCTCAGCCGACAAAAATGTTCGACTATGGGGTCTGGATTTTGGTGACTGCCATAAGGCCTTCTTTGCCCACCAAGACAGTATTTTACAGGTAGCTTTCGTTCCGCACAACCAGGACGGCAATGGGCATCACTTCTTCAGCAGCAGCAAAGACAAGATGATCAAGTATTGGGATGGTGACAAATTCGAACAGATTCAGAGGTTAGATGGGCATCACGGGGAGATTTGGGCTCTTGCTGTTAGCAGGACCGGATCGTTCCTTGTTAGTGCGAGTCACGACAAGAGCATCCGCGTCTGGGAGCAGACCGACGAGCAAATCTTCCTCGAGGAAGAGAAGGAGAAAGAGCTCGAGGAATTATATGAGAGCACTCTGACTACCTCGCTAGAGAAGGACGGAGAGGGAGACGATGAAGCTGGCGATGCAGGCAAGCAAACTATCGAAACTCTCATGGCTGGAGAAAAGATTGTTGAAGCTCTAGAACTGGGCATCGCAGACCATGAATTGATGGAGGAATATAAGTTGGAAAAGGCAGCCAACCCAAACACAGCTCCACCGCCAAGGAACCCCCTTTATTTGGCTCTTGGAAACATTAGCGCTGAGCAGCATGTCATGACTGTCCTTCAGCGCATCAAGGTTGCTGCTCTTCAGGATGCTCTGCTCGTCCTTCCTTTCTCGATCCTGCCACTTCTCTTCACCTTTTTGAACATCTTCGCGGAAAGGTCGATGAACATCCCATTAACCTGCCGCATATTATTCTCTATGCTGAAGATTCACCACAAGCAACTTGTTGCGAGCAAATCGATGAAAGTCGTCCTCGATGGAGTCCGAAATAACCTGAGGAATTCTCTGCAAAGACAAAAGGACCAGATGGGTTACAACCTTGCTGCGCTCCGAATTGTTGGTACTCAGATCCAGGAACATGGAGTCACGGATTACATAGATGAAGAAACTTGGGAGGAGGCAGAAAATAAGGGAGAAAAGAAGCGTGGGTTTGTCCATGTATCGTAAAAGTTGGGGTTTGCTATGGCATAGATGGATGATGTGTATGTAGGATTTGAAGCCGAGGCTGTGGCAGGAGTATGGAGAATATAAATACCAGTTTAAAACTTATTTTTCGTGCAAACAATATATATTTATGGGATACATAATGAACCACACATCCCGTGCGAAATAAATCATTGTATCCAATGGTTGATATAATTAGAGAAGCTTGGAAACAAGACTTATCGCGACACAGGAGTTGCCGTGCTAGAGTCAATACGACGTAGTCAATGCGATAATCTGACTGTATGGAGACAAGGCTATTGCGGCGAGGCCTGGTCCATTTTGGGGGAACCCCTCCATATAAACCTGGGGAAGCTACTACTGTAGCCCCACCAGCCGACGGGCCTCGGTATATGGATCAGTACGTTACTGTGTGCGTCGTTAGTGCGGTTACCCTCACCTGGACAGATAAAGCCGCGGCTTCGCCGCTCCTTCAATTGAGTAGATTTTGCTGCAGATTCTCGAAATGGCAGGACGCGTGAGACAACCAATTGATGTGGCGGCGTTGGAGCGCTACATCTCCAAGTCCGTGCCGGAGATCAAGACTCCCATCGACATCAAGCAGGTTCGTGCCGCGATAGGTTTCTCCACCACAAACTGCCCCAAACTAACCAGGTACTGTAGTTCGGTTTTGGCCAGTCGAACCCCACGTACCAAATCACTGCAAACGATGGCCAGAGATTCGTTATTCGAAAGAAACCCCCGGGAAAGCTAGTCTCCAAGACGGCTCACCAAGTCGAGCGAGAATACAGAGTGCTTCACGCCCTGGAGAAGACGGATGTGCCTGTGCCGAAAACATACTGCCTGTGCGAGGATGACAGCGTTATTGGCACCCCGTTCTATATTATGGAGTTCTTGGATGGGCGCATTATTGAGGATGCAGCTCTGCCAGGCGTGAGCCCAGCAGAGAGGACCGAGATGTCAGTGACCACTATGATACAGTTCTGTATTCTTACTAACCTGAGATCGCAGGTGGCACGATGCTGTCCGAACACTGGCGAAGCTTCACAGAGTCAACATCAAGAGTGTCGGGCTCGAACAATTTGGTAGAGCGAATGGTTTCTACAGCCGACAGATCAGGACACTTAGTACAATAATGGAGTCGCAGGCGAAAGTAAAGGATATAGAAACTGGAAAAGCCGTCGGCCCTATACCACACGTAGACGAGATGCTTCAGTATTTCAAAGACCCAAGCACTCAAGTATCGGATAGGGGACAAATCATCCACGGAGATTATAAAATCGACAACATGGTCTTCCATAAAACGGAGCCCAGAGTCATCGGCGTATTAGAGTGAGTTTCCCATATCGTCACGTTGTTCTATGCTGACAACAAACAACCAGTTGGGAGATGTCAACCATCGGCCATCCTCTCTCTGATGTCGTGAATTTGACAATGCCATACATCGATGGCCCAAATAAGCACAAGGGGTTTGTTCCTGGTGCTACACCAGGCCTACCGTCGAAGGACCAAGTCATATCGTGGTACACAGAGATCTCAGGTTACAACCCAGGGCCAGATCTATTGTGGGGCCAGGCGTTCGGAATGTACAGAAGCTCTGTCATTATGCAAGGCATCGCTGCGCGATATGCAGTCAGGCAAGCGAGCAGTGCGAACGCGAAGGACTATGCGGACATGATGGTGCCATTTGGCGAGCAGGCGTACAGGATATTCCAGCAAGCAAATGGAGCTAGGCGGTCGAAGGCAAATCTGTAAATATGTAGTTAGGCTATCATTTAAAGGACATGGATGTTCCAATTTCTGCGACTCACGGAAACGAATGATACGACTGATTGAATATGAAGACGATCTATTCATAATTGTATTTCAGGTCACCCTACTAAGGGATAAATGCAGTGCTAGCCACCTGTGTGACATAAGAATATTCCCAATTCCCATATGTTCTATCAACCAGTATTAACGGCCAATACGGTCCAACTTCGCACGGTTCATTGCGATCTGATCATCCACACGATCGCCCTTCACGCCAACACGTCTGATAAGGTCATCCTGCTCATCCAGCTCCTTGCCCGTCGCCTGCGCAAGCAAATTAAGCCGTTGAGCAGCACCGTGCAGCTCACCAAGGTTGCCCTCAATTTCATCTTCCATCATGTCATCCTCACTATCCGCCTCAAACTGATACTTGGCCCGGTCCGCCAGACTTGCCTTTTGCGGCGCCTTGGCTTTATAGCCCCGGTCACCAGGCTGCAATTCCTTGAACGCACCTTCCATCCGTTGGTTGGAGCTAAAGGCTGCCTGGCGTGTGGCCTCGCGTTGGTCCCTTTCGGCATGATGCTTATCCAAGATATTCTGGTCGCGGGCAGCCTTGCGAGATTGCGAGGTAAATGGGTTCGCCACATGCACGGCGAACATGCTCTTGTTGAGGGTTTTAAGCTCGCGAGTTCGCTCCTCTGCGATGCGGTTGTGGTTTGCAGCAAGGTTGAGGTTCTTCTCTGTGTTGTGGATACGCTCTCCTTGGGCACCGAGACGAGCGAGTGTCCCACGCCCGGTCTCTTCGGCCTGAGATGCCATGCGGAGGGCGTTTCGGGTCGACGAAACATCCTCTTGCTTCATGAAGCGGATTTCTTGCTTGGTCGCTTCCACATCCTCCTCCTCTTCCTCCTCAGCAGTCAATTGCCTGTCACCGTATGCTCCATAGCCACTGCTGGCTCCAGCCTCATAGCCGCCGCCAGGCTGCGCATTCTCCGGCGGTACGCTCTGTTTCTTCGCATTCCTCTCCTTGGCGTCTCCAAATAGCGCATTTCTGTTGTCCTCTGTTGTAGTTGTGTCGGCACTGTCCGATCGTCCTAATCCACCATAGCCGCCTGCGCCGCGCGATTGCACTGGCGGACCCCCGCCGTATGGGCTGCTTGAATTATCGTAGCGGTTCGAACCATAGCCATTGGCACTTCCGTATCTATCAGCACCATATGCTGGGGGCGCAGTACTCGTAGAAGTTGTGGATGCTGCGTAAGAGTTGTTCCTTCCTGGCGCTGGTCCATTGGGTAGACCTCCGTATTGCGACTGCTGGCTAGCGGAACTGCTGCTGGGCGAATAGTTTGATTGTTTCTCTTGCCCTGGCTTCGCACCATAGTTGGCATACTTGTTTGTATCGACAGCATATGGATCTGGTGATTGAGTGGGCTGTGCATATGGGTTCGCGGAGGGGCGCCCCGAGTTGTTATCGGCCTCACGGCTCTCCTTCTTCTTGCCAAAGCCGAATTTCTTCATCGTTGCAACAGGATATATCTCTGGGATTTCTGGGTTTCTTTGGCTTGTAATGATAGAAATTCGTGAACTTTGCTGTTGATAGCAGAGTTACTATGTATGAGAGTGTGGCTGATGTCTGACGTGTGTATGAGGACCGATTGTCCGTTTCAGGCCAATAGTATTGCCCCCTTTGGGACAAGGTCGGGGTCTGGAAGTAGTGCATTATTTGGTGGGGTTGCCGCCTAAGTATGCCTGACCGCTTGACTCACCGAGGCCAGTGCGTGCCACCTTGCGGATTAACTATAACTTCAAAAGAGCTCCCCAAAGCGTCGAGGGAGCCATAACTTCTTGATTGTACCCTGAAATATATTCATATTGGCATTTTCATAGCAATGATTTGCTGAAACTCCCATTCCTCCCTCGCACCTAGCTATCGATAACACAAGGAACGAATAGCTCCCAGCACCAATCCTGGGCTGAACAAACCGATAAGAACAAAATGGTTGAACGACTACACACACTGCCATATATACTTATTTCCAAACGAATAAAAACTTTAATTGCGTCTTGACAGGATTTACCAGTCATACCTTGACATTTTTTGTGTTGAAAAGGCGGAGGATTAGTGATGGCATCCATATTCTCCTTTGATCCAGATCCGCCGACGATATCTTCTCCATGGCTCACTCCAGCAGATGGATCGCCGAGGGCAGAGACTCCGATTTCCCGTGGAGATTTGCGAACACACGATAGATCTTTGCTCCATGGTTCGAAGGCAGCGGTGGGAGCGGCGAATGGCACATCATTACAGCCTGGGCATCTCTCGGACTACAATGTTACCAAACTCGAGCCGGAACCGCAAACTGGGCCGTCCGAGTACAAATTGCATCTTCTTTTGCGCCCAAGGAGGAAATACACGTCTTTCAGTACCGGATCGCATACGGCTGCCCCGCCACAGTCCAAAGTAGCAACCGGCGAGCCTGCGACAGCCCCGACACACCAATCAAGACAACATCGACTTACGCAACTGACGACTCAATTACTATGGAGGCTACAGCAGTCATCCCCTTATCATGCCTCATCCTCATCTACTAGCGAGCTGGTTGTGCCGCAATTGCCAGAGGCGATGGCAACACTCAACATACAATCTCGTCCAGGTAAACTTCTGGCTGGATTGGAATCGAGCCGTGGCGCACTTTATGAAATTGGTGTATCAGACAGCGGTGTGCTTGTAGGTTTGGCCAAGGATGAAATGGATGAAAGTTTGACAAATCTTCGAGCAATGGCCGCCAGTTTGGGATGTGTTGTAGAAGTTACCAGAATGGTTGTAGTTGGCGAATGTGAATGGTCTTCCGCAGAACCGCCTACAGATGAACCGCTTGGTATTTCAGATCCTTCAAAGCGCCATGGAGAAGAAAAACTCCGGAAAGAAAAGCTTTGGGTGGCAGAGGCATTGATAACACCAGATCTCAGTTTGATCAGCGGGGATGCAGGTCGTGCGCCGTCTAACGGCTCCCCAATGTCCAGTGCTGCAGCAGCTGGGGCTGGGCTACCAACCGACACTGACTTGAATATATCTCGCGGCTCATGCACCGAGCAATTGAGAATTACTTTGACCGGACCTACAACATCGGGGAAGTCTTCGCTCTTGGGCACTTTATCAACAGGGACTCTTGACAATGGTCGAGGCAAAAGCAGACTGAGCCTCCTGAAGCACCGCCACGAACTGGCTTCCGGAATAACTAGTTCGGTGGCACAAGAACTGGTTGGATATAAGACTTCCTCTTCCCCCAATACCGCAGCAGAAGTTATCAATTACGCAACCGGAAACGTGACTACGTGGACTGATATACATGCCCAATCCGAGAATGGCCGACTCGTTTTCGTCTCTGATTCTGCTGGCCACCCTAGGTATCGGCGAACCACCGTTCGTGGCCTAGTCGGCTGGGCGCCTCACTGGACTCTACTCTGCGTTGCTGGCGATGATGGAACAAACACCCCTCAGGGGGCCGGAGGAACATCTTCTGCACAGGATATCACGGGCACTCCAGGGGCTGGAATCGATTTATCAAAGGCACATCTCGATCTGTGCTTGCAGCTGGAACGACCTCTGGCAATCGTCATAACGAAGCTTGACATTGCTTCCCGGACTGGTTTGAGAGAAACACTGGGCAAGTTCCTTTCTGCTATCAAGGCTGTTGGGAGGGTCCCAATGATTGTTCCTCCAGATCAAACGAAAGGCATCATAGAGTCTGATCTTCAATTCATACCAGATAAGGATGCAGATACGGTGAAGAAAATTGTTGGAACACTAAACCCGGACAACCTCACAAAAGTGGTGCCTATAATTATGACATCTGCCGCAAAGGGAACAGGGATAAGAATGTTGCACTCTCTTTTCTGCAGCTTGCCAATCCCAAGCACACCCACGTCGCATGACTACATAGGAGAAGTCCTGAACCCAGAACAGCCTGCATGTTTGTTCCATATCGAAGATACGTTTGCTCTCCCAGCGGCATTCGCCATGCAAACAAGTGTCAAGGATACACACTTAGAAGAGGGAACCGTGGTGGCCGGGCATCTCCGATTTGGCTCTATTTCGGTTGGAGACAAAATCGTTGTAGGGCCATTCCCTGCGGACTCTGGAAGTGATGATGAGACATTGTGGCCACTATCGTCATCATCTGGAGCAAGGCAACACTCGCGAACAACTCTCAACGACGACCTGAATTTTGATCTCGGACGGTCGGCATCCCATCCGTCGGCTTCTGAGCTCGCTCGAGCAGCGCGACGTGAAGCCGCTTCAGCATCTGCATCCCCTGGGGAATGGCACAACGCGCACATAGTCAGCATACGCAATCTTCGACTCCCCGTTCATAACCTCCAAGCAGGGCAAGTTGGAACCATTGGCATCGTGTTCGATATACCAGAAGTGGAGAATTCAACAGACACTTTTGAGAAGCGACCAGTCCAGGCACCCCGCCTTCGAAAGGGAATGGTTTTGGCTATCCCAAGCCACCATATGAAGGACACCGGGCTATCCCTCCAGGCAGTCAGCAGATTTACCGCCTCATTTGAAGACGAGGATATCAATTCAATCACTATTGGAAGCCTAGTTGTCATATACATAGCTTCCATCAGGGCATCAGCCCGCGTGGTTAGGCTCACACCACATGCACCAGCTTCCGAGAGGGGACAGGATATAGATGATGATGAGTCGAACCTTTTCGAGGATGAGGATGACGACCCTGGGCCTCCCATATTTGGCTCGGATGGGGTCACTGATGTAACGCTTGAACTCATGACAACCCGTGAGTGGATCGAGTTGGGCTCCCAGGTTCTGATTATGCCTGGTGGCGGTCATGGATTGTACTATGGCTCGGAGAGAGGCGAGAAAGGTATCGCAGGATTGGAGGGGTTTGTTGGAAAGGTGATAGAGGTTGTGGATTGGTAATATTTGCGATGTCAGAAGTGACGACATATAATGAGGATATGATTTTTTGGTTTTGTTCTGCTAATTATTACATCTTGTTTTTGGATTCCTCGGGCTTTCTCGAATTTGTATTGAGTCCCGATTGGCCTGTGGCTTCACCCAACTGGCACTGAAGCCATCGCCATTGAAATCCCTGCCTTCTATGGCTTGTGAACATTACTCCCATCTCTCGCGTGGTACTTCCCTTTTCATACTCCCGAGTTCCTCTGTTCTGGCATCATCAAGCCCATATATCCCTCATCCTGCGCCCATAAGCCAATGTGACCACCTATGCCCGTACCAACCCATACACCAACGTCCAAGTCAACACAAACCCACTCAGCCCATCAATCAACCCACCCA
The DNA here is from genome assembly GCA_000750755.1 of Pseudogymnoascus sp. VKM F-4513 (FW-928). NCBI lineage: Eukaryota > Fungi > Ascomycota > Leotiomycetes > Thelebolales > Thelebolaceae > Pseudogymnoascus > Pseudogymnoascus sp. VKM F-4513 (FW-928). The sequence goes on from JPJW01001111.1 coordinate 18,565, forward strand.
TCCATAGCGTCCAGCCACTAACAAAAAACCTCGTCGTGTCAAATTCCGCAGCAGCAGTCGGGCGCACGCGGAAAACGTATACCAGCGCCGAGGTGAGGAAGGTGAGGAGGGCGTAGAAGAGGAAGCCGGGGTATGATTCGAGGCCAAGGATGCCAGCGGCGATGCCGAGTAGGGAGGCTGTGAGGTTGTGGAGGTTGGCGAGGGTCTGTAAGAGTATTAGATCCGGAGGTTCGGGGCTTGCATCGGGTGCTGCCTGGCGGGGGGTGTGGAGGTTACCTTGGTGTTATGCACGATGCTATCCGGCACCAGCGGATTGATCTGTAGCTCGCGCTCCGAGATCATCTTGAACAGTTGATTGGGACCTCTGAGGTCGGATTCCCGGCGGAGATAACGTGTTCGGGATCCGGAAGGGCTGTTAGGGCCGCAATTCGAGGTGTTCGTGCGGTTTCGTGAGTATAGGAGTACAGGTGACGTTAGGTCGCGGCTGATGGTACCGGAAGCGCGGATTGTGGTGCCCGCGCTGATTGGGTGGTAGCGGATCTGACGGCGGCTGTGCCCCGATCGCCACGATGCAGGTGGGGAATTAGCATCTCACTTTATATATTCCACATACGGGTACTTGGGAATGTACATAGCCTAATGTGCTTATCAAATGCCGTATGTTTGACTCGGGGTTGCCGATTTATGTGGAAATATTTATTTTGCTGCTATCTAGGTTATTTTCTATGGAAATTATTATATCTATGGGGAAAATAAAATAGTTGAGATTTATCGTAAATTATTTATTGAAATCGAACAATCGAAATCCATCATCAGTAAAGAGACCACAGAGTAAAACCACTCGTTTCCAAACGACGCGCCTGGCTGCAAGAATTGACAATATCAAGTTGCCACGAATCGCCCATAGTCATCCAAGTACCTAGGTTCTATTAGCCACGCCAAAGCAGTCATATTTCTGGCACTTACTCCTGGAAGAAAGTACTCAGAGTGTACCCTGGAATTGCCACAGTTCGCCGAAGATATTTGACAGCCCTTGCAAAATGTTGCTCGGCGGAAGATGAACATGACACATTCCCCAGGTTCATTGAAGCCTCCGCTGCCTGGAATACAAGTCAGAATGGAAATTAATATTTTGCCCAAAGGTAGTCCTTACCGAACTCAGGAGCTCGCCCGTCAAACTGTCATTCCCCTCTGCTGCTATGACTGCCCGGGAGAAAAAATCAACGGCTGGCTGAAGGTGCGTTCTGGCCTCAACATGGAGTGGGCCCTGAGCGTTCTTATTTGCTGCGACCCCATTAGTATTGACACATGATACCCCTCGCAACCAATTATGAGATCTCCACATAAATCGACAAACTTACCACTATAATTGCTTGATGGGCCACTTCCTTCCTCACGATGGATTCGAGATAGGAACCCCTGTGATGTCTGCAGCCAGTTTTCACCCAAACCTAGAGAGCGTCAGCTTGGAACTAAACATTAGCTCGCTATCATACCCTTTAAAATGGTGACATTATTCGGATGATCTCTCAGAACTTTCAACCAAGACGACTGGCACCACCGAGAAATATCCCGTATACAGCCTTCATCTGCATCATGGAAAGAGTAGTCCTGAAGCACCTGTATCAGCCAAACCTGCTCCTGGAGCCGGCCAGTATCCAAGAAGCTCATTGCGTCGATAGCACGCATTGCCGTCCTGGACGTAGACAACCACTGCTCCCACTCCCCCGGGCGCTCTGATAACATCTTGTTCAACAGCACGAGGTTGTTTTTCACATTTGCGAGATTGGCCTCGCTCTTCTCAGATAACTTTGTTCCTTTATCTTTTTGCTTCGAGGACCGGTGCTTAGACGAGCTCGACGACATGACTGCACAAAAGCTCGAGCTGCAATATAATGTAGAGACTGGATTTGATAATATATACTACTCGGGAATAAAAGGAGCTACCGCAGCTATTGATTTTGAGCCAGCAGAGCTTTCTGATGGGAAAACATCTCACATTATATAACCAGAGTCAGACTCGACCGCGGCCTGCATCGGCAGTCGACATAGTAGCAACATAGCCTCACCGCGACGCGACGGATTACGTTGCGTTGGTGTAGTGGCCCATAGAATCCAAAGTGATCTTGGGCCTCGAGCCACGCCACCTCAGAATACCAATCTGATACCGTACATGTATTCTAATCTTGACATAAGCACACTGGAAAGGGCTGGATGCAATTCAAGTTACTATCGGGCCACGTCCATCGGCTTCGAGAAGTAACCGGGTGCCGGTGTCTCAGTGAAGAGGGCTAACTGAATGGCGTTATGAAAACACTTTCTTATATTGGCCTTTAATATATGAATTCGGAAGCCTAGAGTCAAGGAACAGGGGGGGAAGTTAGAGTTGCGGAGTGAGCGACAGGCGATGGAAAGACCGGATGCCAAATATGCGCCACCAAGTCATACTTCCACGGGTGCCCTACTTTCAATAAGGCTGTGATGACAAAGGCGACAGAATGGCTGATGGAGGTTAGAGTCATCGTTGATATAGCCTATCTGATGTAGATCTCTCAGCATTGACTGACGTTGGCTAATATGCATATGCGGGTAGAATACCAGGGAATCCGTAGCCCGAAACGCCAAGAGCGGGAATCTGACAGTCGGAATTTAAAGCATTTGTCAGCGAGATGGGCTTCCTTTTTCTTGGATGAACAGGCACGACATTGCTCAAGTCATGTATTACTTATCCTCACATCCGGCATGACGGATTTGTTACTCATATTTGCTGGAGCATAATGGGCCATATGTGGCCAACAGGGGAAGATGACGGCGACTATAACGATGACGACAAACAACGACGACGAACGACGACGACCATAGGAGGCATGTGTTGGAGACTTGCTGAGGGGAGAGGTACTGAAGAATACCACATAGTTTTGTGTGTGGATCCCCCCATATTCTGGGAAATTCCCCCAACACATGCGATGCTTCTCCTAATCAAACTAGATTACTCTATGACCACCCTGCCAACTTTGACTGCCAACCCGCGATGCAATTTGGACTGAAACTCTCTAATCATCGCGATGTGCTGCTGCACCCAGTACCCAAAAGAATATTACTAGCAAACAACAGGCTGTGATGCTGAAGATATTTCAGATGCATGTACTTAAAGACACAATTGTAACATCAAACCATTGGTAGCCATGCAAAGCTGATGTATGCAATTATGAAACAGCCGAGGAGACGAGGCTGAGAACTCTGGGTTCAGCCTTCCCTGAAATCGTGATCATTTCCCGCCCTTAACGAGGTTCCCCAGTAATTATTGATCCAGGAACACCTGGCCGCCTTGGTGCCCTTGGTGGAACTGGCCCGCGTCAACACCAGCACTCCTCAATGTTTCTCCTCCCGCACGATTTGTTACTTTGGCTTCAACTATAACCATGATCCTCGTTCGATAGCACCACTCAACATGGACGACGCCGTCTTCGAAGACTCGCCTCTCGCTAGCTACTTTGAGGGTATTATCCTCCCTTGCGCGCCCAAACCAAGGAGGCTTACTGACAGAAAATGACAGGAGATGGCGACAAATCAGATACTTGGTCCGCAGACGAAAAGCGAAACGACTCATCCTCAGCTAACTCAAGTCCATCATTCGCGCCGCGAGGCAGGCCAACAGTGCCCTCGAGATTTCGCCACAAACTTAATTCGCCGCTGCGGATAAGCGTACCAAAAGCGACTGCCGCGTCTGCGATTCGGAATACTTATTCGGTACGTTGATATTATACCCATGATGAGACTTGGCTTTCCTCTGATTCCAGATAAAGGAAGCACTGAATTCCCGCCTGGGAAAGGCAGACAATACCAAATTCCAGGAACGATTTCGATATATCATAGTGGCATCGCAGCTGCTAAATGACCGACAATACCATGGACAACCATATGGCAGCAAGTCACCGCCGCGTTCATCCGAGGACGTACCTGTTGCCTCCCTGAAAACGTTTAGCCCACGAGGCGCTGTTGTGACAGCTTCAGTCGCGTTTGGAGTGTCTTGGATGATCCGCTGGGGCTCTGCTGGGCAGAACTGGATATCCATAACCTTGCGATGCATAATAATCGCCGCAATGGTAGTGGCGGCTGCAATAATAGGCCAAGCATACCTCCGACGCAAATGGCTACAGTACCTTCGCGAGCAGAATATTGCCGAGGCTACAAGACTGGTTGGACAGACGCAAGATTTGGATTCCGCAGTGGCAGCCGCGTTATCTCTTATACAAGAAGTTGAACTCGTATCAAGGGGCTACCGATTGTAAGAATATGGACGCAAGGGAGAGACATTTGCAATGCTAACAACTACTTAGAAGCTTGCCACTACCACCGATAACGCGACTTGAAGACCGCAGCCAGGCGAGAAGATGCCTACAGTTACGCCGGGCATTATTCGATAGTGCGATAGACCTTATGCGCCGATATTACCAGGGCTATCTCGCTCTTCAGCCATTGACGGAACCCCTTAACCTCGAAAAATATTATGACATATATGATATAACAACTGTTGATATGCAAGAGGCTCTTACCGAGTACACAAAAGACGAGTTCGAAGATTACGAGTCCCTGAGGGTCTTGAAAATTCTCATATCGAGGTTCGTTACCTTGCGGAAGCTGGTCCTTTGCTGCCTTTTGGCCCTTGAAGCAGACGGCGGCAAGGAAGATTTTACGCGGTGGAGAACTGCCGTTGAAGAGATTAAGGGGCTTTCGGATGCTGCAACTGCAGCTGATAGCCGGGTACGAGCCGTTTTTGAACAAGAAGAATGTAAGTATTATCTATTCAGCACCCAATGGAAGCTTCTAACAGAACCAGCATTCCCAGTACCAACGACACCCAAGTCTCCCCTGACCCCTGGTCGTGAACGATGGAGAGACCAGCTGCGGAAGCTAAACACATTATCCACTGGCATCAGAAGCTTACAAGCTAAAATGCATGTTTTACGCGAAGAATCCGACAAGACCTTGGATGAATCCGAGGACATCTCCCAGTTAGGACCGCATTTGATGATTCAATATGATGCCATAGGCGTGGACTTAAGGTCATTAATGAAAGAATGGGAAGCTGGCAAAGCAGCGCTTGCGAACACGATCGACAGGAACGAACGACGTATTTCATCTATGAGTGGATTGCTCTCCCCGACAACAAGCTTAGGTGGCCTCACATCGGTAGAAGAAGGTACCCCCGCAGATGCATTGAAGGCACTGAACGGAGAAAGCCGCCTAAGCCCGGAATTGAGTTCCGAGAATGAAGAGGTATTTGAGGCAATTGGCCTCCCACGCCCAGGAATAGGACCACGAAGCACCCTCACGCGAGAGGAAAGAATTGTCAAAATGAAGGAGGACAGAGTGAAGCGGGAGACGGCGCGAGAAACGGCAGAGGCAAGCACGAAGATGCTTCGCGAGCTGGAATCGGTGATCAATCTACGACCTCGGCGCAAAACGGGGGCAGAACCGGGAACACGAATTACGTCGATATGATGAACGAACTTTACTGTATATATTATACATTTGACCAAGACAGGGCCTGACGGCGACGATTTCATTCAAATTTAATTGGTGGCGCTTCCTGGGGTGGAAGCCCACATGCATGGCCAGGAGCTAGGAGCATATACATATATACCCAGGAACTGTAATTAGATACATAATAAACTCTCCTGTTAATACTGTGCTCAATTTGAGCTTTCCCTTTGAGTTGAATCTGAACTGTTTGATGAACACGTGATATCTGTCATATTTTTAGGGGCTGTCGCATGAGAGAAACCACTTAACGCGTAGAGCAAACACGCTACTTGAACGCGTCCCTTGCCCCTCCACACTTCTCACTTCACGAAAACCACGTAAACTACAATCAACGCAACTTCGACTCCTCAACCTCAACATCGCCTCCATACCTCACACACAACAAACCACAAAATACCGCCAAAAGTAAGTCAAGACCATGCGCCCGAGCTTAAATGTGACAATTGGTTCCGCTGCTGACTATTACCAGTGCTTGAAGCACGTCTCGAACAGGCAAACCTGCTGAAGAAGGTAAGCATGGGCTGATTACACTCCAAGAAGATGCAGACTAACTTGTACAGGTTGTCGATGCCATTAAGGATCTGGTACAAGACTGCAACTTCGACTGCAATGACTCCGGAATCGCCCTCCAGGCCATGGACAACTCGCACGTCGCGCTCGTGTCCATGATGCTCAAGGCCGAGGGATTTTCCCCATACAGATGCGACCGCAACATCGCTCTTGGTGTTAACCTTACGTCTTTGACCAAGGTTCTCCGTGCCGCCCAGAACGAGGACATCCTCACCATCAAGGCTGAGGACGCACCTGATGTGTTGAACCTTGTCTTTGAGAGCAGCGATAGCGACAGGTTGAGCGAGTATGACCTCAAGTTGATGGATATTGACCAGGAGCACCTTGGTATCCCAGAGACCGAGTACTCCGCTACTGTCTCTATGCCATCTGCTGAGTTCAAGAGGATCTGCATGGACCTGATGGCACTTTCCGAGTCTGGTAAGCAGCTTCCCACCATGCCACTCTCCAAATGCGCATTATCTAACAAGCAATACAGTGTCTATCGAGGCTTCCAAGGATGGAGTCAAGTTCTCGTGCGCTGGTGATATCGGAAACGGAGCCGTTACCCTCCGCAGCCACACAAACGTCGACAAGCCAGAAAACAATGTTGAGATTGAGCTCTCCGACTCTGTCGCCTTAACGTTCTCCCTCAAGTACCTCGTCAACTTCTGCAAGGCCTCCGGCTTGTCCGGAACGGTTAAGCTGTGCCTCTCCCCCGAGGTTCCTCTGCTGGTGGAGTATGCGCTTGCCGGCAGCAGCTACTTGAGGTTTTACCTGGCACCAAAGGTACGTTCCCACATCACCATTACTGCCTGTGCTCTGCTAACGTACTTTAGATTGGCGATGACGAATAGATGGATTGGGATAGTAATGATATAAAGAGCATTTGACATCCTGCTGGGCGTGTATGGGTTGACTTTCATGGATACTGGTTCTTTCTCGTCTGCGATTATTGTCTTTTTTTTACGAGGAATGAACAAAAAATGTTTTAGCTAAGGTTCAGACAAACATGGACGCTGCTATTACAAACAGATCTTGAGAACAGAAGAGTTCACTTGCGCCTGTAAAAGGCATTGTGTGACATGTCTAGATGCGGTGACATAGATAACCTCGCCAAGACATTTCCCCACAGTCCCCGAAGGACGCGCTAAGGTCCCGAGTCATATTTTGTGATTACAAACTGAAGTCATCCTCCTCCGTCTGCCATCTATATAAAGCATAATACATCCATACTCCAAGTTGAGCGTTCCGACTTCCAAATTCGCCAGGCACCGAACCCTCACCGCCCTGAACACGCATTAGTTTCGAGGACGGGCCGGATAATCCTGAAATTCAGGACCCCGCATCAACCCCGCATTACCACTCCTTGCACGTCGCGAAAGATGGCAGCCCACGATTTGATACCAGAGACTAGGGTTCTCACCATCGCAAGCCATGTATGGATACACTGCCACCATGTTCTGGAGTCCCTGAACTGACAAATATCTCCCAAAGGTCACCTATGGGTGAGTAACCTCTCTACGATTACGTCCACCCCGAAACCACACGAACTAAGAACCGCGCAGATATGTCGGCAACACGATGTCAGCCTTCGTGCTGCAGGCTATGGGGTGCGAAGCCTCAGCCATAAATACTGTGAACTACAGTATACCACCCCTATGCCGATTGGGAGGGTGCGATGGCTAATCAAATTGACGTAGGCAACCATATGGGATACAGACAGGTCAAGGGCACGAAAACGACGGCGACTGATATCGCGGATTTATATACTGGACTGAAGAACTCGGGGCTCGATGACTTCGATATGATGCTCTCGGGGTATATACCCGGTAGTGAGGCGGTGGAGGTGGTTGGCACGATCGCGCGGGAGTTGAAGGCCAAGGCGGCTGAGAAGCCGGGGAGTTTCTTCTGGGTGCTCGACCCGGTCATGGGTGATAATGGGAGATTATATGTTGCGGAGGACGTGGTACCGGCTTACAAGAAGCTGGTGTATGATGCGGATTTGATCATGCCAAACCAGTTTGAAGCAGAGTTCGTGGCGTCCTTTCACTGCGGTGAAGACATGGCTAATAGATACCCACTAGGTGGCTCTCTGGGGTCAAAATCACGGATGTCGAGTCGCTAAAAGAGGCCATAACCTCCATCCACGAAATCTACAAAGTCCCACACGTCCTGATAACATCCGTCAACCTCACCGCGCCAGGCGAAGTCCCCTCTCTGTCGGTTGTAGGGAGCACGAAAACGTCGTTGGACAAACCCCGCATCTTCCGCGTCCAAGTCCCTTCACTAGACTGCTTCTTCAGCGGCACGGGCGACATGCTCGCTGCGCTTATGGTTGTAAGGTTCCGCGAAGCGGTGTGTGCTGTTGAGGGGCTCGGCGAGAAGGAGTCGTGGGCGAGCGGTGATGAGGTGGCTGCGACTGATTTACCATTAGCGAGGGCTGTTGAGAGGGCGCTTGCGAGTATGCAGGAGGTTTTGGCGAGGACGCTGGTGAAGAGGAATAGGGATATTGCGGACTGGGAGGCCAAGCATGCTGCTAGTGGAGCTGAGAATGATGCTGATGTTGAGAAGAAGAGGCATTTAATCAGGACTAAGGCGGCGGAGGTGCAGCTTGTGAGGAATCTGGAGTGTTTGAAGCATCCGGAGGTGAAGTATCAGGCGGAGAAGATTGATATTGTTGGGAACTTGGCAATCGGTGCGTGATGAGGTTGGGTGGGCATAGGGGAAGTCACATAAACACCAGAACTAGAGCTTGGAGCTAGAAACAGCACTAGACACAGACACACACACTGAGAGAGAGAGAGAACAAGGGACAGGTAGTTTAATCTAATCTGATCACCATCTATACCACATAACTGCATCAAATCATAACCACTCTAATTCCCCATCTATTTCCCCCCGCACTCAAGCCTTTCCAACACCCGTGCTTCCAAAGCCGCCCTCTCCCCTAACACTCTCCTCCAGCTCCTGAACCTCCATAACCTCCGGCGTATAAATCCTCTCCAACACCAACTGCGCAATGCGGTCGTGCTCCTTGACCACAAAGTCTACATCGCTGTGGTTGAACAGCAGAATCTTGACTTGACCCCTGTAATCGGCATCGATGACTCCCGCGCCCGTGTCGATGAAGTTCTTGACCGCGAGTCCGGAGCGAGGGGCAATACGTCCATCTATTAGTCCAGGGGTTAGTGTTACGTCTGACAGAGACTGAGGTGCGAGGAGGCAAGGGGGAGAAGGGGGAGAAGGGGGTA
>JPJW01001112.1:0-18874 GCA_000750755.1 Pseudogymnoascus sp. VKM F-4513 (FW-928)
AGGGGGGTAAGGGGGAGCGTACAAGTTCCAGCAGGCACAGCCATGCTGATATCGGTATCAACGAGTCCCTTTCCCCGAGCGGGAATAACACACTCCTTGCTGGCATACATGTCGTAACCCGCCGCAAAAGCACTGCCGCGAGTAGGCAGCTTCGCCTTGTCACTCAGCTTCTTGATGAGGAGGTGTGGACCATCCTGGACCTTGGTGACGGGGACAGACGCGGCGGTGGGAGCAGAAGAAGCCATTGCACCGTTTGTGGGGTCTTGTATTATGGAGGAGGAGTCGTGTGCGGTTTTGGTGCGTTTGGGGAGGGGTGAGGAAATCGGGGATGTGAGGTCTGGGGGTGGTGGGGTGGACATTTTTTTGAGGGGAGGTGAGGGTTCGGATGGGAAATCGGGACGGGGACGCGTTGGACGCGATCTCGATGGGGGGGGAGACGCGACTTTAAGTGGTTGGGCGAGGCTGGGATTTAGCCTTGTTGATCGCTGTGGCGGTGGAGCGGTGGAGCATTGGGAAGCCGATCGCTGGAGTAGTGAGTCGCTGAAGCCGATCACCGAGCTGTCATATTGATTGCTAGCCGGACGCCGCTGGCATAAGTTTGATTGATTGACAATTTTGTTTGCGTATCAATTGAAGCGTTTGTGTGCATATTTGATGAGTTTGATATTCATTTAATTCCCTTGATATGGAAGACTTTGCGGATACAGCGTCGTACTTGTGTTGCGCGAAACAACAAAGCCGGGGAAATTCAGTGGCACATGTGCGCGCGCCGGTTTCAGTCTCCCATTGAGACCTTTCTCAGCTTTCCCCCCCCTCATTCCTGCATATTTTCCTCGCATCCCCTTGCGCTTTCCCCAGTGTAAATAAGACGATAAATAGCAAACGATAGAAACAAGTGGTGTATACAAGCACAAGCGACATGCATGCGGCCTGATTGAAGTGAAATACAAAACATTTTGTCTTAGTCTCCCTGCCCTTCCTGCCTCGTATTCGCCCGTATTCACCTGTCATCTGTTGATGTCTTTGACCACTCGGCTGGCACGGCAACGATAGGCGGCCCCCCCTAAATCTTAAAATAGGATCTCACCTCGATCCCACCTCATCTTGTTCCTGCTGTTTCCAACAAACACGTTTTCTCTTCTACCTAAACACTTCCAAACTTCACATTTTCTTGCAATTCACTGTCGTTTTTGCTTGCTCATCTCTAATTCTAATACTACACAAAAGCTCACTCAAGCCTTTACCTTAATCTACAGCAACCATGCGCTTCTCTACCATCTTCCTCTCTTCTGTCGTCGCCGCTCTGTCGGTCCAGGCTCAGGCAAACAATGGCACCCAGACCACCACCAGCCCAGTCGTCTCTGGAACCGCAAAGCCCAACGCGGGCCAGCAAGCCATGCTGGTCTGTCTCGAGTCTTGTAAGCCACCAATCTTTACGCGCTTTGTAGTAGCGATTCTAACAACTTCACAGGCCCCGACTCCGACAATGACTGCCGCGCCAAGTGCCAGCTCCTCGCCAACTCCGTGAACCCCATCGGTGACTGCACCGCCGCCTGCCCCAAGGGTGATGGCGACGCCGCCGGCAACCTGAACTACCAGCAGTGCGTCCAGAGCTGCCGCACCATCTCCGCCACCCCAACCTCGGCTCAGGAGACCTCCGCCGCTGATTCCACCTCCAAGCCAACTGGCAGTGAGTTTTACCCTCGCAAATACCCCCGTTAATGCAAAAGCAGCGCGCTAATTACCATCTACAGCTGGATCTGACGCTGGCTCGGGAACTGGCACCGACGACTCCTCCTCTGACTCTGGCTCCGACGTGAAGACCAACCCCACCGATGCTGCCCCATCCTCCACCCCCACCGGTGCTGCCGCCAACATGGCCGTCAGCGTCTCCGTTGGTGCCGGTCTTGGTCTGTTCGCCATGATGCTCGCATTGTAAGATGGCTCTGTGATTTGTCTTGGTGGGTGTCTTTGGAAGGCGGCGTATGGAAATGCATGAGGGTACCATATCGCGTAATAAAACTTATAATTGGTCTGTTCAAGGGGTAGTTAGGGAATTGCTAATTCAATTCGTCCACAATTAAAAAGCTGTACTGGCATTTGTCTAAGCTATATTGCTCAGCCATGGCAGGCTGAGCTTCTTCATCTCGACGGCGAGCTGGAAGAGGTAATCTAAGCTGTAGGGGCATTAGCTTGTGATTGCGCGCATTGAGCACGGTGACGACTGACCTTTCACACTGTGTCTTTGCCTTGTGGACAGTCTCACCCCACACATAGATCCCATGTCTCCTAACCAACACCGCATACGTATCCGGGTATTTATCCATAGCCGCCTCCAAGCTATCCGTCAAGTCCTCCTCAAACGGCGTATTCTCAATGACCGGAATGCGCAGCGTGTCATGGTACCCCAGATTCCCGGTCTTCTGGAACCCCCTCCCAAACCCCTTGATCTGCTCAATATTATTAATCTCAAAGATGTCCGTATTCCCCGCACCGCTCTGCTCCAGCAGCAGCGTGATGAGCACCGCCCACTGCGAGTGCGTGTGGATACAGCACCCGGCGTTGCGCTTGTTGAAGGCGGCTAAGAAGAGCGGGGTACATTGCGATGGCTTGAAGGAGGGCGGGGAGCGCAGGTAGATCCGCTGTTTGGGGTCGGTCTGCGCTTTGAGGGAGAGGACGTAGATGTCTTCGGGCTTCATGAGCTCCTTCTGCACGCCGGACGGCGCGAGGTAGACGAGGTCACTGGCGGGGTTCGTTAGATCAAGGGGTGCGGGTTGCGGTTTTTGCGATGAGGGGGGAACTCACTCCTGCCGGATGCTTGCTCCCCCGCCGGTTCCAGTGACCCATCCCAGGTGCCAGAACTTTGCGCAGAGCTCGGGGATGAGGTTGGCGGGGTGCTGCGAGTCGTCTGACTTTACGAGGTGGTCATTGTTGGTGTTTTGTGTGGGCTCTAGTGGGGGGGTCCCGATTACGGCCATAGCTTTCGTATGATTTTCGTTTTTTGAGGTCTGTCGGAGGCGTAGGGGCGATTGAAAGTGACGGGCGAGAGGCGAGAGGTGGGAGGATCAGAGGGAAATGGTTTGTATTAAAGTATTATATATATGCAGAAGCTATGATGCGGCTGGTCGTCATCTCTTGACACCTTCTTTAACTATTTTTTTGGGCTCCGGTACATAACCTTAGCGATTGCGGCATCGTAAGTGGTGCTCTATCATCGAGCTCTGATTGATCAATGTCTGATAAGGAATAAGGTACTCAGTACTTGCAGATGCTCTAACGTGCTGGAGAAGAGAGAGACCGAAGAAGAGCTCTAGAGTACTTTGGGCCTAAAAGTAAATAAAACCCGCGCGACAGGAACATCAAACACTCAGGCGACATAGCTGACGAGGACACAACGCGCGGTTGTTGAAGGAGAAATAATATATTATTTTATGCAATAAGCAAAAGAGAGATGTTTCGGAACTCTGGCCTCATCCTTAACTTCTTACAGTAAAGTGCCCGTACAGCAGCTTATTATTATGCAATTCGCAATTCGGCAAGCGGTGCTGAGGTACCGTAGCAGTAGCTGCGTCCCCTCACTAGTAATTGATATGTGTTCTTTTGGATTCCCTGACCCCGGACTTAAATTCCACCGTCACCCTCTCAAACACCACCTCCTCCCATCTCTTGCCAGTTTGAACCTCTCCCAATCTTCCTCCCCTCTCAAAAGACAATTTGAGCAAGGGATTCAGATTTGCACTCCTGCTGCAGTTCTATTAATCCATAATTGCACTTTGACTCCTTGATTGACTTGTTAAGTCGTTGTCCATCATGCGTTTCAACGCTGCGGCCGTCCTGTCCACAGCTCTCCTCGCGGGAGCTGCCCACGCCCAGGCTGAAGTAAAAGATGCCGACGCCTCTGCTGCGGTTGACGCCGCCACTGCTCTTCCCTCCTTCGTCGTAAGCTTGAACCTGCTCTAGCTATCTGCAGTCCGTCAGCATCCGGCTAACTTTGAACACAGCCTACCAAGATAAAGGGCGACTTCGTCGAGCAGTTCACCGATGACTGGGAGAAGAGATGGAAGCCATCCCACGCCAAGAAGGACATGAAGGGATCCGATGTGGATGAGGAGTGGGCATACGTCGGCGAGTGGGCTGTTGAGGAGCCACATGTGTTCAAGGGCATCGACGGCGACAAGGGCCTCGTTGTCAAGAACGCGGCTGCTCACCACGCCATTTCGGCCAAGTTCCCCAAGCCAATTGAGAACAAGGGCAAGACCCTCGTTGTTCAGTACGAGGTCAAGCTTCAAAGTGAGTAGCTCTAGATCCCAGCTCGAATCCCCATGCTGACTTGATTCTAGACGGCCTCGAGTGCGGAGGCGCCTACCTGAAGCTCCTCAGAGACAACAAGGCCCTCCACCAGGAGGAGTTCGCCAACACCTCCCCCTACGTGATCATGTTCGGACCCGACAAGTGCGGCCACACCAACAAGGTCCACTTCATCGTCAACCACAAGAACCCCAAGACGGGCGAGTACGAGGAGAAGCACATGAACAGCCCACCCACCGCCCAGATCTCCAAGACCACCGAGCTCTACACCCTTATCGTGCACCCCAACAACACCTTTGCCATCCGACAGAACGGCAAGCAGGTCAAGGAGGGCAGCCTCCTCGAGGACTTCACCCCATCCTTCAACCCCCCCAAGGAGATTGACGACGAGAAGGACTCCAAGCCCGATACCTGGGTTGACGAGGCCCGCATCGCCGACCCCGCCGCCAAGAAGCCCGAGGACTGGGACGAGGAGGCCCCCTTCGAGATTGTCGACGACGAGGCCGAGATGCCCGCCGACTGGCTCGAGGCGGAGGCGCAGGTGATCCCCGACCCCGAGGCGGTCAAGCCCGAGGACTGGGACGATGAGGAGGACGGAGACTGGATCGCGCCCAGCATCCCCAACCCCAAGTGCGAGGACGCCTCGGGCTGCGGCCCCTGGACCAAGCCCATGAAGTCCAACCCCGCGTACAAGGGCAAGTGGGTGGCCCCGCTCATCGACAACCCCGCCTACAAGGGCGTCTGGGCCCCGCGCAAGATCAAGAACCCAAACTACTACGAGGACAAGAAGCCCTCCAACCTCGAGCCCATGGGCGCTATCGGCTTCGAGATCTGGACCATGCAGAACGACATCCTCTTTGACAACATCTACATCGGCCACTCCATCGCTGACGCCGAGGCCCTCGCCGCCGAGACCTTCGAGGTTAAGACCGTCGTTGAGAAGGCAGCCGAGCTAGCCGCCAAGCCCAAGGCCGAGGACAAGCCCAAGTCTGACCTCGACCTCGCCTTCGGCGACGACCCCGTCCGCTTCGTCAAGCAGAAACTCGACCTCTTCATCACGATCGCCAAGCACGACCCCATTGAGGCTATCAAGTTCGTCCCTGAGGTCGCCATCGGCGCCGCCGTCGGCGCGCTCACGATCCTTGGTGTCCTTGTTGGACTGCTGACTATGGGTGCTGCGCCCGCGGCGCAGGAGAAGGTCAAGGCTGGTGCGAAGAGCGGGAAGGCTGCCGTGAAGGAGGGGAAGGAGAAGGCTGCTGCGGCGGCGACGAGCGCGGTGGATGCGGGGAAGGAGGGTGTGAGCAAGAGGACTACGAGGAGCAATGCTGCTGAGTAAGGGGGTTGTTGATTTTGAAGTGTTATGGAAAGCCGGAAAGGGGAAAATAATAAATCTTTTTGTTCGGTGAAGGAGTACGAGTACGAGTATTATCGAAAGTTTGATTTAGAGCAGGGCGTGGGGAGCAAACCAAACCAAACCAATGTTGTAATTCAACGATCGCAGAAAGAGAAAGAAACTCATAACACAAAAAAATAACTATATATCCAATTGTTGCTACTACACCACACTATCCACGTTTGTACGTTTTCCGAAGGGGGTCTGAAGTGAAATTACAGCGCCATGTATCTATCACCTGATGACTGGCTTCAACAGTGCTTGTGCATATCTTTCAATAACGAGTCTTGCTGCTGCTATGCCTGCCCACATCTATGGGGAATGCATTCCGCGTTTCCTTCCAGGCTACTAAAATTCATTGTCTACAAGTGTGGTGGCTTGGCTAGGACCATTACAGAAATGGACGCCAATATGTCCTTGGATTTCGACCTCGCGCCATAAACGACTCAGTAAATGTGAGCAGCTAATAAAATGAAGATAAACTTCAACCGAGGGGCGGGTTTAACCTCCCATTAGGTATAAGATATGAGGAATGAAATTGTGAATATATGCATATTAGAACGCCGTGAGCTACCTTACTGTGTTATCGGGGATATTCAAGGATATCTTAAATTCACTTATAAATCCGCCTTTGCCTGTTCTCCAGCCCATGCCCTCCTAATCAATTCTCTAACCCCCTCTTTCTCCACCCTCCTCGGATTCCAATACGGATTCGACACCGCAATATTAGCCGCCTTATCCACGTCCTCCTCCTTCATGCCAAAGTTCTTTAAGCCACGTTCGACCTTCAGATTCCCCAGTAGCACGTTGAGACCCTTAATTGCATCCCCATCGCTCCCTGGTAAAACCTCAGCTAGCTTTACCATAACCCCCGGAATCTCAGACGAATTGTAAGCAAGTGCGTGCGGTAGCACTATCGTATGTGTTTCGGCATGCGGGAGATTGAACGAGCCACCGAGGGTATGGCACAATTTGTGGTGCAGGCTCATTCCCACCGAACCTAGACATAATCCGCACAACCACGCGCCGTATAACGCCTCCGTCCTCGCCTCCACGTCGTTCGGCATATTAACGATCTGCGGCAGCGCAGCGGCGAGCGCCTTGGTGCCTTCTAGCGCAAGTAAGGAGATAATCGGGTTCGTATTTTGCGCATACAACGCCTCGACGGCGTGCGCAATTGCATTTACACCGCTTGTGGCTGACATGGACGGCGGCAGTGTCATGGTGAGGTCGACGTCGTAGATCACCGTGCCGGGAAGGATCTTGGGGTCAGAGCGTGTCTTCTTCACACCGTCGGCTGTCTCCCCCAAGATGGGGGTCATTTCAGAGCCGGCGTAGGTGGTTGGGATGCAGATGTGAGGGAGACTGGTGCGGATACTAAGGGCTTTGCCGAGACCGATCGTGCTGCCGCCGCCGATGGATATGATGCTATCGGCAGAAATGGATTTTGCGTATTCTAACGCCTTTTCCGTAATATTGATTGGCGTGTGCATGGTTGCCTCGGCGAAGATACCCGCAATGTTGCCGTTGAGGATCTTCTTCAAGGTCTCAGCTTGTGAGACTTGGTTGGGAGTAGATAGGAGCAGAGGAGCTTTGAGGCATTGTCGTGAGATTTCAGAGGGGAGTTGTTTGATGGTGCCCTTGCCGAATATTACACGGGAGGGTGATGAGGCATAGACGAAGTTTTTAGAAAGATCCATGGCTCTTGCGTAGGGATTTTGCATTTATTGGTGTGAGGGTTAGGTTAAAAGTTATAGCAATAGAGAGGGACATATTTGGTTGTATGTCTATAACCTTGGCCCGGAGCTGATAGATGGAATTATGAGGGATATATCATTACCCGGCTAGTGCAGAAGTTGACAGACGATTCCGGAACACATCTCAACTTAACTTCGGAAGGGTTGGGTTTGAGTTGGGCTCACGGGGAGGCCGGAACATACATAATACTGATGCAAAAAATATGCAAAAGCATACAACAGTTGAATCATTGTGCAACAGATCATTACTCATAAACACTTAATTGCGCAAGTTGATAATCCCATGTTTAATTTAGATCCATATAGTTTTATACTCTAGACCTGAGTTTATTCCATGCCTTCCTGGCCGTTTATTCTCTACCCTGCCTGTGCGGTGCCTTTAAGGCTCGCCGGGCCAGACCTTGTCAGCAACTTGTCGAACAAGCTTTAACTTGTTGAGCATGTCCTGCCAAACTATGGCGTTTCCACTGCTGTGGCTCGCGAATCCACACTGAGGGCTTACACCGAGCTGGTTCAATGCTTCCTTCTCAGTTTGACCAGTGCCCCTAGCAACAAATTTTGCTGCTTCCATGACCCGGGCGACTGTCTCATCAAAGTCTTCGACTTTGGGATACTTACTGCTCACAACACCCAAGATGACGTTTTTATTCTTCGGGAGGTGCTCGAGGGGTGCGAAACCTCCAGCGCGATCGGTGTCGTACTCTAAGTAGAATGTGTGCACGTTAAGCTTCTGGAACAATCTGGTTGCAATGCGGTCATAAGCGCCCTCTGTGAAATGACGAGACTTAACAAAATTTCCGCGACAGAGATGAACGCCGACGTGCATTCCTTCTGGTGCCTTGCTAATGATTCCATTGTAGAGGTTGATATATTTGTCAAAAAGTTCGTCCGCCGTGCATGTGTTGGCAGGATCATTGTTGAAGTCCTCAATCATTTTCGAGTTGCAAAAATCTAAAATCTGGGATTAGCATTAGAAATAGCGACTGAGGCGGAGAACGTACAACATAGGTTTGGATCGTCAATTTGAACATTTCTCAGGCCGTGCTCGTAGAGTACCTTCAATTCTTCCTGGAACGCAACAATGACATCTGCAAAGTATTCTTCATCGGATTTGTACACCTCCTTCGGGTAGGCCTGGCCCTCCTTGTACCTGAGATGGTACCAGTTTGGTGCAGGAATGGTGAGCTTGATGCCATTGTGCTTCTCCTTGGGAAGAATGCTTTGCAGATATTGAATGTCGGCAATGTGTCCCTTAGATGCTGCCGAAGAATGCTTAATCTTGCCAACGCAGATGACAGTCTCGCCTGGCTTGTGGTTTTTCTGTACTTTAGATATTAATTTCGCTCGCTCGCATAACACTGGGACGTTGGGAGGGGTTGCAACTGACCTCTAAGAAAGCACCAACATCAGGGATATACCGGCGAAATATTTCTGGGTCCGGCCCAACTACCTCCTTCATACCGTCAAGGTTCGGCCAGAAGCTACCCCAGAACATGTGGCGCCTGTATTCACCATCGTTGATGCCATGGTAGCCATATTCCTCCTGGAGCTTGACAACCTCATTCACAGCTTTGTCCTCAGCGGCCCGCAAGGACTCGTTGGTTTCCTTGCCATCATTCCAACCGTGACGAACATCAAGTAAGCCTTGAGGTCTAAGAAATGATCCGACCTGCTCCACGCGGAATGGAGGGTCACGATGAAGCTTGGCAGACATGCCTAAAGAAATACAACTGAATTGATGAAGGCGAACAAACTACCGATGACTGTGCTTTGCAACTTCGCAAGAGTGTGGCTTTGATAGTCTCAAGTGCCCGTCAGTGATGCGTTTAATCTCTGGTTCCCCTACATTTGCTTCCGCCGGGAAGTTTGGCGCGGGACAGTACATTACTTTAGACTCTAATCCCCACACATTTGCTTCCGCCGGAAAGGCATGTGCGGGGTATGGGGATCTTTGAGCGAATACTACATTACCTAACTGATTCAAGATCCAGTAACCTAACTGCCGTGGACAAAAGTTGGGAAGTCTGGAGACGAAACTTCTCCCGAATGCGCGATTGGCACGTTCACTATTGCGCCGCTCGTTCTATCTCCGGAACAACACATTGTTTAGCCTCAGCATCCGACCCGACGGGTTGTCCCGCAGAAGTGAGGGCACCGTTAGATTGATTAGATTAGATAACATCGCATATGTTGACTATGATATTGTTCGAACTCGCATAAGCTCGGGGATTAAACACGAAGCCGTGACGTCCCGGAATAGCACAGACGGAAAACGGTAACAGAGACAGAAGCAGAAGCAGACTAAAGACTTTCAAGCGATATCTTTGTAATTACTGCGCTCATTACGTGAATTTACAATATTTTGGCCGTAATGTCCCGAGCCAAATAATGAGCATTGTACAACGGTAAGAGTGGTCCGTGGTATTTGGTTCCATAAGCAGCTCCGCCTTCAAGATGAGTAGGGAACGAGACATTTCTTGAACATTGATGTGGCTAGACATGAGTCAATTGGGCGGGGTAATATATGTAGTAGAATGTGAACAAAATTAGATCCTTCGCCATTGTCTAAGAAACTATATATACTCTTAAGCGCATGAGAAAATTATAAAGGCGCCTACTTACATCCCTCAGTCTCTGCTCGAAAACTAGCACATTTCTGATTCTAGTAAACCACTCATTATTATCCTTCCCTTATACAATGGCTCCATCCGCCGCCAGCGCCACGACCAGCAGCAATCATGCTGACCAAACTGGCAATGTGATCTTAAAAAACACCATCTCCACAGGGCTGCGTTACGGCGCCTATCCTCCAGTTGGCGGCACAAAAGCCAAACCTGTGCATCTGATCAGGATACCCAAGTTCATCCGTCTGGAGGATGAGCGGGCCCACCGCAAGTTGCATCATGCCGCTGCTCTGCGTTGGTTGGGAGCCGCTGGCTATAACAATGAAGGTGCTGGTGGACATGTCACGGTTCGCGATCCTATCTTGACAGATCATTTTTGGATAAACCCACATGCGGTCTCGTGGAGCTACATGAAGCCTAGCGATCTCGTACTAGTAAACCATGAAGGCGAAGTTGTGGGTGGGAATTTGCATTCTATCAACCCGGCGGGATTTGTGATCCATTCCGCCGTCCACAAGCATCGTCCCGATGTGATTGCCGCCGTACACTGCCATTCGGTGCCTAGCAAGGCCTTTTCAGCCATCGGCTGCAACCTCGAGCCCATCAACCAGGACGCTTGCCGGTAAGACTCTGGAGCTCCCTCAGCCTTCCATCAAGATGGCACTAATTCTGATATATATACAGATTTTACAATGCCCACTCCATCTATAACGACTTCGGCGGCATTGCCTTCGACCCCGAAGAGGGCGAACACATCGCCGCAGCCCTTGGCGACAAGAAAGCCGTCATCCTCCAAAACCACGGCATCCTGACCGTGGCCAAGACGGTAGATGCTGCGGCCTTCCTGTTTGGTGCCATGGACCGCTGCATACAGGCACAGTTGCTGGCCGACGCTGCGTGTGCTGGTCGTGGAACCAAGACCATCAAGGTCGACCATGTCGACGCAGAGTATACTCAGAAGTCGTATACGGATGAGATGGAATACATTATGTTTCAGTCACAGTTTGAAGATGTAGTGCGTGGGAGCAATGGCGAGCTTTCGATGTTGTCGGGAGGTGAGCTTCCAAGGGAATAGGTTGAATGGTTTAATTTAGTACAATTTCCGTCATTTTCTATATTAACATGTTAAGTCTACATTGCATAATGCATCAAGTTTTAACGGCTTATTCTATTATTGTGAATGAAGACGTTGAATCTCGACACTATGCGGAAGTTCTTGCTGGAAGTTTTTCAGACTAATAAATGGCTTGACACTGCCTATTTACCACTACTTCCCCCAACCCACACAGCGTTGCCTTATCTAATGTTGCCATCGTCTTCATAATAATTGGCACATCTTCGAATCCCATCCAACATCGACGTACCACTCCTCCCTGTCGAGAGCACACTCTCGGCCGATCTTCGAATAACTTCAGAGAAAGCCAATAAACAGCCATCGAACGGTCACAGAAAGCACAGCTTGTGGAATCTTTAATCTATGAATAATACTTGCAAAGTAACTCAGGAGAAGGTCTTCCCTAAAACTTGCTAGCTAATATTACAGACACAAGCATCAAATTTTTCGCCGCAATTCACTCGCCCACTCATTCACTTAGAGCACTCTCAAACCACACTGTCATAACATCTGTTCTCATCCCACTAACCACAGCCTTGAGGGCTTTATGAGCTTCACACTCGTTGTCGTAATAATCCATATCACCCTTAGATGCGAAGGTGGACTTGACTGCCAGAGTCCAACCTTGCGCACGGGGTTCTTGTCTGCAAAGCGTAAGTGGCCAGAGCACGCGAGAGCAAGTTCATAGGATGCAATTATGCAATTCCAAGTAGTATGCACAGGGGAGAAAGAGGCTTACCCGGCGTGACCGGCTTCACAGGCTACGATATAAGGCTTGTCATCCTGTTGATAAGTTAGAATGGGTAAATAGTTGAGAATGGAGTAATTGGATCAAGTAGCGGAAGCAATGGTGAATCAAGTTATTTGTTTAGCTTACCTTCACAGCTGTCTTCTTAAGTATTTTGTACTGATCCAGAGCTCTTTCCCGATCCTCCTCCTTCGGAATCTTAAACATTGTGATCCTCTCAATTGGCTTCTGCATGGTTGTGTATGGTGACACTGGGCTCAAAATGCCTAGCGCTCGTGGAGGATAACTTGAATGAGCCAACAGGGAATATTTCAAGTTCTTTGAGAAAGTGTGCGGCAGGAATGCACACGTTATATGTTTTTTAAACATTAAAGTTATTAATTATGCAATAAATGCTGTGGCTCGAAATAGATGCTTTGTCAGTATGCTTGCTTTCAGCTATAGCCCTACATAAACTGAAGTAGGGATGGTAGTGAAGCCCTGCTGCTTGGTTCATCTCGTCCAGATGCCGATATGTGGGGATCTCTCCGCGCTAGCGGAAATTCCGTTTCTCTTCCCAGCCGGCGGATCTCAGCACACTGAAACTTATCCGGCGGATCGATAGTGATTAAAGATCCGATTCGATAGCGATTAGCGATTAGAATTAAGCATGCGATTCGTCCATGTGCTTTCCGTTGGCTGTGTTGTATTTATGCTACTTATACACTATGTAGAGGCAGAGTGAAGCCTACAGATAGTCTAATCCTGTTATAATATGTGTATCTGGCAACTCCAACTTGATTCGTGTATAAGACCAAACAATCTTGCAACATTAAATAAATTCTAACAATACATCGGCATTGCCATTTATCCAGCAGTCGGACTACAGATTTCTAGCAATCAGACAAAATGGCGCCTATCAAAACGCTCGGTTCGGATCCTGATTCCCTCAGAACCAAATTCTCACACGCACTATCAGAAATGTACAAGTTGGAAGTTCCCCTCTACGCAGACCTCATCGACATCGTTAACGAAGTTGATGACAAGATCATTCATGCGAGGTCAACTTTGCCGGCCGATTCCAGTAAGACAGTCGAGGGTTACGTCCATGAACTGCCTTCTAGACATAGGCTTGAGCGGCACGGCGCCATACGGCTTGGTACTGCGCATGAGCTACGCACTATACGAAGGCTTTTTGCTATCTTCGGCATGTATCCTGTGGGTTATTATGATCTCAGTGTGGTCGGATTTCCGTTACACGCAACGGCTTTTCGACCGGTGAACAGCGAATCACTAGCAAAGAATCCATTCCGGGTCTTCACAACTCTCCTGAGACCAGAACTCCTATCTGCCAATATTAGAGCTTTTGCCGAAGGCATCCTCTCAAAGCGGAATATTTTCACCGAGCGCCTGATCTACCTCCTTGATCATGTCGACAAGTATAATACTCTCACAGACAGCGAAGCTGAGGAACTGCTCGTTGAAGCACTCAAGATATTCAAGTGGCATTCAACTGCCACTGTCAGTTTCGATGAATATACACATATGAGCAATGAACACCCAATGTTAGCGGATATTGCGTCGTTTCCGAGCGCGCATATGAACCATCTCACACCGCGGACGTTAGATATTGACATGGTGCAGAAGGCTATGATTGATCGTGGGATTCCAGCCAAGGAAAGTATCGAGGGCCCTCCGAGACGGAAATGCGAAATTCTGCTCAGACAGACGAGCTTCAAGGCGCTCCAGGAGAACGTTAGATTCTATGACGACTCTGGCAGCCTTGTGAATGGCTCCCACACAGCTCGTTTCGGCGAGATCGAGCAACGGGGTGCGGCTGTAACACGGAAGGGGCGTGATCTGTATGACAAAGTACTCTCTTCGGCGAACGCATCGGCGCTAAACGACTCCCCCAATTCGACTGAACAACAGAGCAATATCCACAAGATCTTTCAAGCATATCTAGACGACTGGTCAGAGCTCCGGTCACAGGGGCTCATATTTGTTCGCTATAAACCAACATCTCAGGGCTTGAAATCAGCAGATCCAGGGAAGGGGTTTAGCCAGATTCCGCGAAGCTTGTCGCAATTAATCGAACTGGGCTTCATTGACTATGAGCCGATAACTTACGAGGACTTTCTACCATTCTCGGCAGCAGGGATTTTCACGTCCAACCTTGGCGAAGGGCCAACGAGAACATCAAACCAGGAAGCGAAAGGGGATCGAGCTGGGTTTGAACGAAGCTTGGGGGCTAGGACGGAAGATGAGATGGCTTTGTACGAACAGATGCAAAGAGATAGTATTGAAGAGTGTCGAAAGGCGCTGAGGCTGCAGGACGAGATAATAGGCTAAGGATTGAGTTTAACTAGCACTACAACTAGGTTGAGCTCAAATGACGTGAATATGCTGTGGTGATCGCGCTTCGGGGCTAAGAATAGCAAAAGAAAAATGAGGGTTTTTATGGAACGAATAGCTTTCCTAGAATATCGGACTGAATGTCGTACGGTGTCTGTATGCTCGTTGACCCAAAAAGTCTCCACTTAAAACGAGTTAACTTGCCGACGGAATGCTCTGCCATGAAGACAAAAATGGAACTAGCCACATTAAGGCATAGCGTCACGATAGACGATTTGCTTTGAGGCCGTTGTAGCCGTCTTCCAATCAAATAGTAGTCATTTCAGGTTTGTTCTCGCCCTTACTCCGCCCATTGGTTTTGCATGTACAGTACGTAGCATTCTCATTGATACGAAGGATATGTTATTGACGAGGAAATAGTTGAAGTTCCAATGCCAAAGACACTACAGAAGCAGATAGCCGGCGATATATGCCTAAAACACCACACTTTATACTGTAGTGCTAGGTAGTTATTGATCAATTGGGTGGCGAGACAAAGTATTAGAGTACTGCCAATATCCCGTAGCTTTTATAAATAATACGGGGCTAAAGATTCTCCCCAGAATAGGATCGGCACTACTTACATTCGTAAACGCGGGGTTTGTGGTTGCGAACCCCGTTGCCACCAAATAGAAGAGCCACCAAATGCTTCCACATACCTAACATTTGATGGCAGACTACTGCACACCTAGTAATTGCTATTCAGGGACCATTGCTTCTAATCCATATCGAATCGTCGCCTTCCTTGCTGCGCGTCGCTTGTCCGTTACTCCCACCGTGCCCGACAATGGGCTCCTCCTTTCTCCCTAACGAGAGGACATTGGCATCATCCTCAGCGTGTCCGCCTGCCTCGGCCGCAGATGAGAGACAAGAGAGACGCCCTTTGCGACAAAAAAGACCCCCCAGAGCCACGCAAGCATGCGGGCCGTGCCGGACTCGGAAGACGAAGGTATGCAACACCATGTTCATGATTCTTACCATCAGTCGTATTTGTCTCATATCCATGCTTAAAGTAGCCACTTCTGATGGGAAGGGTGTCTCATCTCGTCCCAGAGAGCCACAATGCTTGTTAATTGCCGCACTATATTCATTAGCAAAAAAGCTAATGGACATATCTCTCGAAGTGCAACCAGAAATTACCGTGCTCTAGCTGCGATTGTGCGTTTGAGCTTTCCTATCCTCTAGTTACACTAGCAACGCCCAAGACTTGATGTGCGGTAACTAACAAATATATGGTTTGATCAACTAGATCATGCTCTAGATTGCTACTACCGAGGAGCTGGTTCTAACTCCACTGCAACAAGTAGTAACAGGCAGGAAGCAGTCAGTGACGAAACCCCTAACGCACAACGGTATGTAACAACTTTCATGTACTATTCCTTTTCAAGTCAAGGAGTTGCCGTGGTACTTTGTAATCTGCCGGACATTGTCTTCAGTTTGGTTAAAATATAACGGATCTTTATGGTTTTAATAACAGCACTCACTCAACGAGAAGAATGGCATGCTGAGTTTATGTTTAGCAAGAAGGCTCGACAAGCAAAGAAGTTGCCTAAAACTCCTCGAGATCCCCAGGGCAGAATCCTACTCGCAGATGGCGTGCACTCTCCAGATAACTTCAGCGAGACATCAGAAGCGACACATATACGGAATGAGCAAGATCAAACCAGATATGAAGATACGACCATTCTTCCCGAAGGACTCGAACTAGGTTCTGCAGAGGCTGCTAAAGAGGCCTCAGTGCATGAAGGTATGCTTTATAAACCTGACCTAGGAGATGTGAATGCGAAGTAACCAACATATAGCCTCTGCAGATTTGTTGATTAACACAGAAACAGATACGACCAGTTTGGGTGGTACTAATGCGTACACTAATGGCACAGAATTCTATGGCGGCTCTTCAAACTTGGCCTTCCTTGACAGCCTTTTCTCCTGGGCTAGAAAACGGGCTCGCTCGAACTCTCATGATGATCCGAACAATTCTAGCAAGGAACCAAGGGACACGGAGAAGCTCCAAGATTCCGAATCTGGAAGCCAACATTTGAGTAACAACCATTTGTCCATCGTCAACTTGATGTACAACGCCACCGCCGGTTATCCTGATTCTGCGCCAGATTCGATCAACCGCACTAATTCCAGGAAGGACGTTCAAAACACCGGCTCATCTCCAAAGCAAACTGGTTTTACTGAGCGCGGACTTGCCGGCGCTCGACCAGACACTTTCCGCGTTCAAGGCAGGATCGAATCGGGCTTCGCAGGCGATTTAGGAGATGCTTCTGCATCAAAAGACACTGGTAGTTCTTCCTTTTCCCAGCAGTCCGTTGATACGAAGTACCGAGACGTGGAAAAGATATTCGTCGACAGCTACTTCACTAACAAGCATTACATCCACCCGCTACTATGCGAACGCGCGTTTAGAGTTCGCTGTGCCAAGGAAGTCTGGGATGGACAATCCGAAGTCCGATTAAGACGACCTCAAGGCTATCATTCAAAGTTCCTATCACTTTACTATGCTGTGATTGCTTTGGGCGCCATCAACGCGGGGATTGACAATACGTCACCTCTTGCAACTTACTACCGAAACTGGGGAAACTACGGAGTACACGACTCGCCGAAGAAACATGCGACGTTAGAATGGGCGAATCGATACTTTAATCTTGCAAAACAGGCTTTGGGTGATGTTTTTGAGAGCGCTTCATTGGAGACTTGCCAAACTCTGTTTCTTATGGTAACTCTCCTTAATCCTGGACGCTATGGATGTTATTTATTAACCTGCGAAATGCTAATACTGTAATTTATTAGACTGTCTTTTGTCAAAATGCACTTAAACCCCACGCATGTTTCATGTACAGTGGCATGGCTGTTAGAACTGCTATTGCAATTGGACTGGGCAATAAAATGTCTCCAGACCTGCTAAACAAGAGGGAGGAGGCAAGACGAACGTGGTGGTACGTCCTTATTTCTTAGTGATTTACTAAAGTCAATTTCACGCCCCCTCTATCCTTCGTTTGGGGACACCCTGCTTTGGCAATCCACTGGTTTGACCCGAGAAAATGCTTATACGTCCCAGGTCTATATACTCTCATGAAGTGTAAGTGCCAGCCTTTTATTACAGAGATGGGCCATTATACCACGAGTAACATACTGACATGTCCTGCCAAAAGCGAAATGTGTTGTTCGTCTGGTAGACTGGATAGTCTCAAGGATCCACGGCACTATTCCACACTACTGCCCAAATGGATGGTATATTAATTTCTGAGTCAGCAAACTTGTGACACGAATTCTAACATAAGACAGAATGAATCCGATTCTGATCCTAGCGAGTTAGAGGGTCCTGAAGTTGCAATGATTCCCGTCATGGTGGGGTTGTCACGCATCCTTAAGACGGCTTCACAAGACATTTACCACGACTCTACACGCTCTATCCAAGAGAAGTCGCATATTGGCTTTCAACTTGAAGAATCACTCATGTTATGGAAGAATGGTTTACCAAGTTTTCTAAACATTGATTCTGTCTCGCTCAACGATACAGAATGGGCATTTAAACAGAAATTGGTCTTGCGAATGCGTAAGTGATATATCATCTCATGATTAATAGTCTTTATGATCAGAGGCTGACACGTGCATGCTCTGGGATAGGTCTCTACAACGCACGCATTCTAATCCATCGACCGTTCCTCGTGGCGTCATCGACGAGCTATAACTCCTCCCAATTCTCACAACACGTCGAGATCTGTCTTGATGCATCGCGAAAGACGATACAGATGATCCATGACTGTTTCGCACATAGAATATACCTGCGAACTTGGTAGGTTCTTCCTGCCGTAATTAACTAGGCACATGGACTGATAATTCTGCAGGTGGTACTGCACCACATACACCCTCTACGCAAGCATGATCATTCTCCACCTTATCTTACTAGAGTTTCCGAAAGTTTCCCAGGACGAACTCATTCAAGATGTGGAGAAGAGTCTAGAAATATTCTCAGCTATGAAATTTGTCATTGCCCGCCGCTGCGCCGAACTAACCAAAGAGATCCTCGCAGTGGCTAAACGATATCTCCGACAGACCCAATCCAAGCATTCAGTGACAATGCCAGGAAGCTCCATGTTCCAGGTCGGCTCAATTAGCAACGACTACGATGACAATCTGACGAACGGAAGCGAGACTTGGGACGATAGCTTCCTTATGACCTTCTTAAACCAAGGGGGTCCTGGCCCAGTTCGAGCGACGGCCCTTGCGGATCTGCTTAATCCCACTGTTCTAGAGGACTTTGCTATGGGCAGTAACACGCTGATGGATCTAACGGACTTTGGAGCTGCGAGCGGAGAACCCCATACAGCAGGTTCGGAACTAGTGCAGCAGTATTCAGAGGGTGATGGGATCCTAGGATACCATTTTCCGAGGGTAAATACAGACTTCTTTAATGGTGGTACAGGGTAGAGTGAGTGGGCGACCTGGGCGACCACGGGCGACCACCAACACCTGGGCGACAGCTGGGCGACTATGGGCGACACCTGGGCGCCCACCAACTATGGGCGACACCTGGGCGACTTGGGC